>DF359345.1:62373-74500 GCA_000787875.1 Solanum virginianum
CATCATTAAAGTTACAATCTCGGAATTGCTCTTTAATTGATATTTAACAACAAAAGCCAGTTTAGGGTAGAAGTGAATTAGTTATTTAATTTCTTTTCCTAAATCTTTTCAATATTTTACTAAAATCACTTCAAATCTTATAGCTTCGATTGCTTGCAAATTTCATTTAAATCCCTTGAGTTCGACATCCTGGCCCCTTAATTAGGGCCACTATATTTTTTGTTAGACCAGGTACACTTGCGCGTGCTGGGGAACAACAAGTTTTGGTGTCATTGCTGGGGATTTGAAGTTAAATTGGTTGATTTTTTGAGTTTTTTTGTTTATGGTGTTTGCTACATTAGATCTTACATATGCTGTTTTTGCAGGTAATTAGCTACTAAACTAGAAGATTAAGATTCTTGCTTTTGTCAATCGAAGAGGAGAGTAGAGTCTTATTTCGAACTCTGCCGTTTGAACTCATTTAATAGGAGGATTAAGAAGATAATAAAGGAGAAATTGATCCTGTTAAAGAGAAAATGACGGATGGAAATCTACCTACACCACTAGCACCTAGACCACCGGCATCGAGGCTAGTTCAAGATATGGCAATCATGAGAACCACTAATGTCACTAGCTACTTTCTTAAGCCAGCGTAGTGGTCAGTGGGAACTTAAACAAAACATGGTCCAGTTACTACACTGTACTTGACAGTTCACAGGGCTACTATATGAAGACCCACAGGTCTATCTTCAGAACTTCTAGGAGATTGTTGATACTTTTATCCCTACGGGGGTGGATAGAGACTATGTGATGATGACCTTGTTTCCCTTCTCATTATTGGGGTAAGGACGAAGGTGGCTACAAATTGAGCCACTCAACTCTATCACTTCCCTGGATGATCTTGCTCGTAAGTTCCTCACATAATTCTTCTTATCTGGCAAGACAGCCAAACTCCGAAGTGAGATTTTGAGCTTTAAGCAAAAGCTTGGAGAAAATTTGTATAAAGCTTGGGACAGGTTTAAAACTCTTTTAATAAATTGACCCCATCATTGTCAAGCTAACAAGGTGTTAGTCCATCCCTTCATTGAGAGAGTGGAACCCAATACCAAGATTCTTCTTGATTCTATTGCAGGTGGACAGGCATTAGAGAAGACATACGATGAATTAAATTCTCTTCTCAGTTGGATTGCACAAGGAAATCATGAATGAAATAGAGGATCAAACCGAATAGTAGTCCAACAGCAGGTCAGTGTATTGGAGATTGATGCTATAACTGCTATATAGGCTCAAATATCAGCCATACAGAACATGATGACCACTCACTTCAACAACCTAGTATTAGGTCAGCAACAACAAGCACCAGCGATCATGGGTCAACAACCAGCCCCAGTAAATATAGTACAACAACAGCAAAATGGCTAGTGTGATGTTTGTAGGGGAGATGACCACACTATTGAGTTTTTTTTGAGCTAATCTGAAAGTGGTAAATGTTATGGGTAATGCCAATAGAGGTGGCTATCTGGGCTTCAGGAACTCATATAACCCAAATTGGAGGAGCCATCCTAACATCTCTTAAGGTTATAATCAGCAAAACCAAGGGCCACCTCAGTAGAGACCACACGGTGGTAATGCCTACTATAATCAATAGATGTAGCAGCTAGCAAAGCAGGCTAACCCAAACTTATGACTGACAGTGAGGTGCTAAGGCATATTTTGGCAAACCAGAATAGACAAGAATAGGATATTTAGAGAAACAAGGAGGGTCTCCAGAATTTGGAGAAACAGTTGGGGTAGTTGGCTAGCACTTTGAACTCTAAGCCTTAAGGAGGCCTACTAGGTACCATTGACCCTAACCCAAAGCAAGTTAATGCAATCATCATGAGAAGTGGGAGACCATTACCTAAGTTGGTCCCAAAGAAGAAAGATGGGGAATAATGAGGCTGGCAATCCCAACTAAACTCCTGATGAGGAAAATCCACTACCTAAACCTCCCCCTCCATTTCTAAAAAAGTTGAGGAAGAAAAAGAAGGATGACTGTTTCCAAAAACTCATCAGCTCTTAAAACAGGTACAAATTAACTTACCTTTGATTATGCCAGATATGTCAAGGACATTATTACCAACAATAACAAGTTGGCTAAATATGAGACTGTGGTACTAAGGGAGGCCTGTAGCTCCACTATTCTCGATAGATCTAACTTGCTAGCTAAGTTGAAAGATCGTAGGAGCTTTACTATGCATATAACCATTGGGAACTATCTGAATGCAAGGCGTTTATGTGATCTGTGCGTAAGTATCAACCTTATGCCCAGTTCCATGTTCTTGAAATTGGGGCATAGGAGACCAAAGCCCACCACCATCGTCTTTCAATTAGCAAATCATTCTATGGCAAGGCCAGATGGTGTGATTGAGGATGTCTTAGTTCAAGTGGGATCCCTGAGGCAGAAATGCAAAAGATATTAGAAAGACATCATACTTCTTCATATGGGGACCACCATGGAGGTGAGCAGACAATTTACAAGGTGCTACAATTAGGTTTCTTCTGGCCCTCTCTCTTTAAGGATATTGTACACTTTGTGAGGTCTTATGATATATGCCAGAAGACTGGCACCATCTCCAAGAGGCATAAGATACCTTTGAATAACATCTTGGAGGTGGAAATTTTTGATGTATGGGGGATGGACTTTATGGGTCCATACCCACCCTCTTTTGGTAATCACTACATCCTGGTTGCAGTTGATTATGTTTCAAAATGGGTGGAACCAGTAGCCTTACCCACTAATGATGCCAAGGTAGTGAGCAAGTTCCTATAAAAGGTGATTTTCACTAGGTTTGGAACACCAAGATCCATCCTAACCGATGAGGCTACACACTTTATAAATCAAATAGTAAAGAATCTACTAGCTAAGTATGGAATGTGGCATAAGGTGGCCACATTGTACCACCCATAAATGAGCATACAAATAGAGGTGTCTAATAGAGTGGTCAAATAGATCCTGCAAAATACCGTCAATGCCACAAGGAAGGATTGGTCTTTTAAGCTTGATGAGGCCTTATAGGCATACATAATGACATCAACACCAAGCATATTGGTCCATAAAAAGGCTCAATCTCAATCCTAAGCTCGTCGGTAGAAAGAGATTGGAACAACTAGAGGAGTTGGATAAATTCTAGCTCCAACCATATGAGGACACGAAGTTGTACAAGGAAAAGACCAAGAAATGGCATGACCAACATATCATCAAGTGAAACTTTAAGCCAGGACAATAGGTACTCCTTTTTAGCTCTCGTTTAAAATTTTTTCAAGGTAAACTGTGGTCAAAGTGAAGTGGACCATATGTGGTGGTGACTGTGAAGCCACATAGAGAAGTGGAGCTAATGGATGAGGCCACAAACTAAATGTTTTTGGTGAATGGCTAGCATGTCAAGCACTATTATGGTAAAGACACAAGCAAATTTAAAGAGGCCATTGAATTGGCCCATGACGAGTGATAAAATGGTGCGTCGTGCTGCGATGGTAAATCAGACATTGCACGGGAGGCAACTCGTAGTGAGGTAACTGTATTTAGTTTTGATTTAGTTTTATTTCTTTTAAAAAAAAGTAGAAACCCATATAAAATTAAAAAAATTGCACCAAGTGTAGGTTCGTGACAGTGGTGCATCGCAGACCCTACAATATTTTGGTGTAATTTTTTGCATCCTTGATTCCCAATGATCCATTGGGTATTTGTTTTATACTCTTTAGCCAAATTAACTTGTTTTAGTGTTTTGTAGCATATTCAGGTATTTGGAGAATTTTTTGGGGTTCAGAGATCAAAATAATATTTTTTCAATCTCCGAACCAATGGCTGTCTGCGCAAGCATAAGATGCACCTTAGTCGCGGAGCAGCTATGGTTTTATGGTTTTTGTGCCTAGGAGACGCTGAAAAATGAAAAAAATCTAAGGTAAGTCCACTTCCATGCCGCATCTCGCATGTGGCACGGACATGCTTTATTTTGTCCTTAATTTCACGCATCCTTAGCCCCTTTATATACCCCCACATATTTTTTCTTCCATTTTTACCAACATAACCTGACTCCAACCTCAAACACTCTAATTTCGAATTAATCCGCATCCCATATCAAGTTTCTTCAAGATTATCATCATCTCTTGTGTATTCTTCAAGACAAGTAAGTATTCTTCACTAATATTTCTTGTTCTTTATTAAGTGTTTGACTAATTTTTGTGCTCTTTGGGTGAAATTAAGTAGATGAACTTGTTTGTATTGATTATTTTTAGTTGATTGTTGTTGGGTGTTAAAAGTTTAGGCCTAATTTCTTGGATTAAGGAACTTTTGTGCTAAATAGTAGTGGGTAAAAACCCCAGGCCGAAATAGGGGAAAATTGGGATTTTGTAATCTTGAACATGAATTATTAATTAAGTGAACATGTGATTAGGTATAGCAAAATTTCAAGTATGGGGTAGTTTAATTGAAGAATGATGCATTGTTTTGTAAACCCGGGTTCACTTGTGCTTGAATGTACGGTTTAGGGTGATTTGCTTGAAATTACTGTTGTGAACAAGATGTTGAACATGTGAATGATGTAAATGTAGATTGCAAGTGTTGGGTGGTATTATTGGCTTGAAATATGGGGCTATGTTGTCAAATTGTTGTCTAGTAGCCCGTATTAAGAGGGGAAGTCTGAGTACCTTCTAATTCGTGGCTTAAATCTAAGCGTGGGGTCGAGGGTGTAGTTAATAGTGTAGCACGAGCCTGTTTTGTGCTTATATGTTGATGATGGCTTGTTTGTTTGTTTGCAAGTTCACATGGCTTCTCGCGTATGTAGAATAGGTCAGACTAGTGGGGTAGGGGCCTCGAGCACCATAAGAAGGGCCAGGGACATCCCTTAGCTTCCTAAAGGCCTGGAGAGGAAGGGTCAGAAGGTGTGGTTTGGGCTTAAGGCCATCGATCAGGATAGCAACCGCTAGTATCGCTCCCATAATTGGATCAAAGTACTACTCAGAAGTTCCTTTAGATGCAGATTCATTGGCCAGGGAGTACCCACTCTATTCTAGCGTTGCATGGAGTACCAGCTAAAATTTTTGTTTGAGGAGCCAAGGTATTCCAACTTGAGCCTCGTTCAAGAATTTTATATGAATATGAGAAAAGAGCCACAGACTCATGTTATGATAGTTCGAGGGATAGAGGTCAATATCTCTCCAATTGCTATTAATGGGATCCTCAACACCTTAGATTTCCTCGCAGTCACCTTTAATGATATCCAACTTCACCCACCATACAAAAAATCAGGCACACACTCCCCAAGGTGAATTCCACTGCCAAGTGGATTCATCATGCTTATAAAGGCTACCATCAGGCATTCTCGTTCACCCATATGAATAGGGGAAGCTCAAGTCTGGGTTCAAATTATGACCACTCTTTCTTTTCGGGACATCACTTCATCGCTGTCATGAGAGACAGGGAGCGTCTAGCTTATGCATTGATGATAGGGATAGAGATCAACTTTGGCGTTATCTTCAGGTCTGTCATGCGGAAGGTGAAGGTACATAAAGGGTGCAAGTATGCTTTTGGTGGCCTTATCACTGAGCTTTATCATCTTACAGGTGTACCCACAGAGGAGGCAGACTATTGCTCGTGCATTGACGCCTCCTATGTTGTCACAAACATTAAGGGGCCTGAGGTGTCTATAGGTGCGGTGCTCACCATCGTGGAGAGGAGCCACAAAGATAAGTTAATAGTGGCCCGCATATATGGGCTCGAGATACTGCAGCATAGGAATGGCGAGTGGTCGTCCATACTAGAGGAGGTCTAGGAGGCTGAGGCCCGTTACCCTCTTAATGCCCATGCCAATGAGGTATTGGGCATCGGGCATCAGTTTAATGAGCCAATGGAGGATGACATTCCTACAGATCTGGATGAGGTAAGGACTGGCTCTGACATAGAGGAGGATGAGATAGAGGATGAACCATCTATCACTATTGGGGATGAGCCTATTCTGCCCGGCCTTGAGGATTGAGCACTTTTTCCCCAATTCATAGGTTATGTATGGTGAGCATTGAGGATAGTCCTATATCTAAGTGTTGGGTGGGGAGTAAACTATTGAGTATGCTTTATTTCTATTTAATTTGTCTTGTAATAAGACTTTATATTTCTTAGCTATGTTTCTTGTTTCCGTTAGACATCATTTTTTTAATTTAGTCTGTAATTATTAACTATGAGATGCTTGGATGTGATGTGAATCTCTAGTTATGCATTATTATAGTGATAGTTACTTTTATCTTGAGTCTTGTGGTTGTGTTTGTGAATGGTAGTAGTAGTTATAGTCGAGAGACGAGGCCCTATAATGGATGGATGACGGCTGTCCTAAGGGTATTCGTCAAATTGAGTCTTATTTAGAGTGTTGGTAGTTGTACAAATAAGCATTATATATCCAGCATGCGAACCTAGACAACTATCACTTGAACTCCTAGTAATCTAATACTTGAATGTTGTACGTCACAAATGTGTATATACTTAATTTTGAATTCATGAGAATAATGTGATGGTATTCTTATGTTAGCCTTATGATGAGAGTGCCTGGAGTGAATGAGCATATTTATGAGTCTATGTTGTAATAGTTACTAGAACTTGCCCGATTTGTGGATTAGACTTTGTAGGAATTGGACTAAGAGCAAAAGAATCTAGGCATTTATTTGGTAGCCCAATACTGTTAAGCTTTGTATCCACCTTATAAATCATCCTTAGTTAACCCTTTTGAGCTTTAGCCTTTTTCTTTGGTTAGCCACATTTTAAGCCGATCCTTTTTCTTTGATTAATTAATTGTGTTTGATCCTAATTCCTAAGCACTTTAGCACAATAAGTCAGGGGAAAGGGAACTTGAATGGACACCCAAAGGATGAGTAATAGTGTACTTAATAAGAGAAATATCAGAATACTTTTTAGCCCAAACCAGTGCTGATCCGCGACCAGTGTGCATCACGGATCCATCACATAGGGCTACTGGTTCTGACAAAAAAAGAAAAAAAGAATAAAAAATAATTTTTTTTTGTAAATATTATAGAGTGTTTGAATTTTTTATATAGTATAGATGCAATAAAGGGTGTTGAGTTAGGGAGGATTGAAAGTGATGGAGTAGGAGAAGTGTAGTGTAAGCTATGAGCACTTGGGAACTAAGCCATGTTAGCTATATTCATAAAAGTACCCCACTAGCCTGTAGCCTACATTAATACCAAATAAAAGACCTATGTGATCCTTTAAGGAGGATTCTAACTAGGTTGAAGTCATACATTAAGGGCAAGCCTATGAGAACTAGAATCAACATAAGACATCTTTTGGGAGAGAGATAGCTGATTGTGTACCCATTTTTAATTTTTTGTCTAGGTTCTTAGTGGTGTGCCTGGGTAATTCTTCTGGTGAGAGCACATAATCATCCATTGTTGGCAACTGGATGAGCTATTAAATATTCTACATGAGTCCGCATTTATACATGAGTGCTACATGCAAGTTAATGCTGCTAGGGTTCTGGAGAAGTGTTTGCTATGGTTCAAAAGTTTTGGTCTTATGATGTTTAGTGTACATACTGCCTAGGGAGTCTCATGCATGTGTCATAATTTACCCGAGGATGGACAAAGCTCTAAGTATGTGGTGGTGATCTTAGGCGTATTTATACGCCGAATTAGCCAAAAATACCCATAAATAGATTCTAGTTAGAGGGTAAATTCATAGAGTCTAGGTGTTTTTAGTTTGATTTCTCTTATTTTGCTAATCCAAGGCCAAGTGCACCATTTGGTTTTTTTTGGGCAGGTTTTGATCAAATTAAGCTAGTCCGGAGTCACACTCGGGTCTGAATGAAAAACACAACCCAACATCTAGAGGATAAAAGTCAGTTGAATCAGCAAAGATACTCAAGTGTGTGTCGCAAACCTGGGGTAAAGCTGTGCAAGCTGAAAATGAAGGAAAAAAAGGCGCAAAATAGGAAAAAGGGCATAGTCCACGTCGCAGACTTGTGCAAAAGTTTGAAAAAATAGTCCAGTCAGCTAAAACAGCAAAACTCCAACCTAGGATAAGTAGTCAGTGTCACGGACTCGATGGATGTGAAGGAAAAAAAATCAAGCTACGGGATTTTAAGTTATATTTTGTCTAAAACTTTAGGTTTTGATATCTATTTTTTGAGAAGAACTTGGAAATATGACTAAGAACTAGTTTTAGGACTACTTTGGTTAGTTTTTACCTTGGTTTTCTTGATTGTTACTGCTTTCTAGTCCATTCATGATGTACGTAATTACTATGAGTAGCTAATTCTCCGTATTCTGGAGTTGTAGCCATAGACAAAACTTAGTTCTTCATTTTTGACATTTATGAATGGGTTCTTTTGACTACTCCTGTACTACTTTTATTTATACTTCATAGTTTGGCCAACTAGGGAGTAAATTTGTCACGACCCAAGTCTAGGGCCTAGACGTGACACGGCAATGAGAAGTCTGAAGACAACCCAAACAAGCCTCTTGATTGTAACATGCACACATCCTTGCTTGTGGAAACAAAATTAAGCAATAATAAGAGTCAGGGAAAATGGGACTAAGTAAAGTCTTTGATAATCATAAAAGAATAAAAAAGTCAAAATCATAGCATATACAAAACACAGTATCCAACAACACCTCTAACTTAGAATGGAGTGGCAGCCAAGACATTTCCCGGCCTCATCCGCATGATAACAAGTGTTCATCATAAAGAATAAGTCTCATCATAGCATGAAATATAGTAGATATTGTCCTTGGAGTTGAGGACTCACCGAAAGCTTCCTTGGAGAATTGAACTAGCCACGTGGAAGAGGATGATCAAAAGAAGCTCCGATCTATACATGGTAATATCATGTAGGCATATAGTATGCATTAGTACATTTGAATGTACTAAGTATGCAAGGTGCAATGCAATAAAGACATAAGCCAATATAATCAAAATGCATAATCATAATCAATGAATATATAATCTCAATATGACATGCATGATCAATGCTTGAAATAAAACATGCTTGTAAGACATTCAACTTGCATAATATATCATACATATGTGGGAAGAGACCTCAATCGGCATAGACTAAGAAGCTACAACTTGGAATCCAAGGCATGACACCCCCTTGGTTCAGGTAACCAGGACACCCCCCAGCAAAGTATGGTCTACTTGCCAAGGCAAACCAAGTTTGATAACATGAACTTGATGGATCCACTAGTATAGCAAGAATAATATTCATAATCCTATGGTGGCACATAATTTAGAGAATAAAGACTTTATATAAGGACCCCTTGAGTCGAGCCCCCATCTTAAGCCTCAATCAGTGCTAAGTCAAATCCCATAGAATACTTGAAATAATCATACTTTAATAATATCATAAGAATCAATATTAAGTTATAAAATAAATTCTTTTGCTCCCAGTGCACACTTGCTAACGTGCGCTCGCCATGGGCAAGAGGCCGAAGAATTTGAACCTAACCATAATTGGTGCAAAGGACCTTCATTAGGGAAACTCACAAATGGAGAAACAAGGTAAAACAAAGGAAGCAGTAAAGGAAATAGTGACAATTCAGAGACAAAATGTGGAAATCATAAGCTTAAAAGTGTTGCAAAGGAACTCATAGAAGCTGACTACTCCGGGGAAAGAAAGAATGCAGTAATGGTCAGAGAAGTTGACTACTCTGGGGATAGAAAGAATACAGTAATAGTCAGATATTATTAGCGGGTGAAGTTCACAAAGCTTATGGGCAGACAAGGTCGAATAGGATCTTAGCTTGAAAGAGAAGGATCGAGGTAAGGATGCATACTACAAAGGAAAATCTTTTTTGGATAATTTTGATATCTCTAAAATTGCAAATACCGAATTTAAACTGGAATATGTAAACCCTGAGTGTTATAATGATTAGAATATTGGGGAAATTGATATGGGGGATATTAGCTCTGAAATTGAATACTGGCAAAATGCAATAGTGTGTTATGTATAGAGGGTACACCCACTTTTCTTAGTAATAAATGGATTTATACAAAGAATGTAGGGAAAGTATGGGATAAATAAAGTGGCAATGATGCAAAATGGAATAGTAATGGTGAGGTTTGATAATAAGGAAGGGAAACTGGGAGTGCTAGAAGGAGGCATATATCATTTTGACAATAAGCTAGTGATTGTGAAAGCATGGACACCAGAAAAGGAATTCTTCAAAGAAGAGTTATTGACTGATCCAATATGGATAAGGTTACCAGGCCTTGATTTCAAATATTGGAGTGCTAGAGGACTAAGCAAAATAGGAAGCCTAGTGGGCAAACCACTGATGGTAGATAAGCATACAGAGAAAAAACTTGGGTTGAGTTATGCAAGAATGTTAGTTGAGGTGAATGTGGGTCAGAAATTGCCAGAGGAGGTGCTGTTTAGAAATGAAAAAGGAACAATAATCTCACAAGCAGTAACATATGACTGGAAGCCATCTATATGTGACCATTGTAAAAAATATGGGCATGAGAAAGAGGAATATAGGAAACTGAAACCAATCAAAGGGAAGGAAGTAGTAACAGAAACTAGCAATGAAGGAAAGGAGCCAGAAAAGAGGAAGGAAAAAGAGTTAATACATAGAAGGTTTGGAGGGAATCTGAAAAGGAGAATAGTGCAAGAACATCACGACCCAAGCCTAGAGCCTAGAAGTGACACGACGAATGGGGAACCCGAATGAACCCCAAACAAGCCTCTTAGCATGTCATACACACATCCTTGGCAGCGGAAGCAATAAAATACAACAAGAGATAGTAGATAGGGACAAACAGGGCTAAGGAAAAATTCTTATATCATAAACATCAAGAGTCAAGAGAGAGTCAAAGCTCAAAGCATAATACAAACATGTCCAATAACAACTCTAAAACTTAGATACTTAGTGGGGGCCAAGAAGAGCTACCGGCCTCACCCTCATAGTCAAAATATGTACAAAAGAAGGAGAGTCTTAGAACATAGTAGGAGATCATAAGCATCATCCTCGAAATGGAGGACTTACCAAAGAGCTTGAGAGATTTCGTATTAGCCACGTGGAGATAGATGATCAAGCGACGCTTTGGTTCCTATATAGTGACATCATGTAGGCATAGAGTATGTGCTAGTATGTTTGAATATACTAAGTATGTCAGATGCAATACAATAAGTGATAGGCACCATAAATAGAATGCATAACATAGGCAATGATTAAGCATATAATAATATGGCATGTATGAATGATACTTGAAGTAAAATCATATTTATATAGAACATAATACATGTGTAAAGAAAGACCATTGTTAGTGCATATCCAAGGCCTAGCACCCCCTTGGAGAGGCGAGTGAGGTACGAACCCCTCAATAGGTTGATGAGGTACAAACGCTCCAACATGGTTGATGGAGTACAAACCCCCCAACATGGTTGATGGAGTAAAAACCCCCCAACATGGTTGATGGAGTACAAACCCCCTAATGTGGTTATCAAGGTAAAAACCCCTCAACATGGTTTCATGGGCCTACCACCTCCCAAGCGTGGCAATCGAGGTACAAACCCCTCAACAAGGTTACCCAGGCTTACAACCCCCATAGTGAGGTTTGGTCAATTCCCAACACTAAGAGATAATATCATATACATACATTTCTTTCATCATCATATAGTCATTCAAAAAATAAGATATGCATTGGACCTTCAATTCCTTATGAAACTAATAACAGGACATTGTATCAAATACATGGTGGGTGTGTAGAGCTAGTGTAAAACCATGAAATTCAAGAGTGTAATAATGCTAGAAAATCTAATGTAAAACCATCAATAGATACTTGGTAATATCCTTAAGAAATATACATCAAAATCGTTCATCAAATCTCGCAATAGATTTTAGATTCATAACTCAAAATATGCTAAAACAATCATAATTTGATGAAACCCCAACATAGTGTGCAGTGAAATTCATAATAATTAAGACCCATGAGTAAATCAACTTTAAATCATGAAATTTTAAGTAAAAAGAAGCTTGGGTATCATGGGTGAAAGGAACCCATGAAACAAACCCACACACCTTAGCTTTAGAGAATAGCTTGATAAAGATTGGGGATAGAGACTTGAAGCTTGAATGAGAACCTCAGAATCTCGATGAGTTG
>DF359344.1:4151-14885 GCA_000787875.1 Solanum virginianum
CAGATCTGTGGAGTTGTCTCTAGGTCTACCCAAAATAAAGAGAATGAAATTTCAGTTTCCCCAGTAACTTGTGTAAAGGATTATCAACGTAACTAGCTGTCAGTAGTAATAAATTCTAATTATTTTGATTTATATATATAACTTATAAACATTTCCCTGATGCGTACTCGCCCTTATCTTCACTCATATAGCTAGTTGTGAAGTGGCATTCAGATTATGGGATGTATGGGTGGCAAGGGGTCCATGTGACTTCCGTCAAAAAGATATTTTAGTGGAGAAGGTTAGAGGGCGGGCTCATTACCCGGGCAAATTCTGAATCGTGCAGTATTGCCTCTCTGAAATATATCTGTTATTAGAAAGGGGTCTATGTGATTGCATGGACCTTGTGCACATTGAGAATTTATCTGCGGTCATTTGCTAGGGGTTTCAGTTCTTTGGTTTATCTGATTTATTTTTGCCTCAGTAAGTTGATATTGGTGACTATTCTCTGCAAAGAACCTAATAATGTATCCCTTCCTGATATGATATTAAAAGGTCAGGTATAATGATCTAACATTGAAAAATTCAAACAATAAAAGGAAAAAGAAAATCCCATTACTGAACTTCCACCTTTTAATTATTTAAAGGTAAAAAAGGAAAAATTGCTGAAAGAATAATTATTGTTCAAAATATTACTTGAGTTCTTATAGGCTTTGAAGAGAAATATAGAAACTTTGCAGTTCAAAATTTCCAGCTTCTAATCTTACATAAAGCATAATATAATTCTTTCTTGTTTGCCCTTCCATTCTTGGTCTAGTTTCTGTTTGATGATTTTAAAGCTTGTTCAGCTTCAGAACATTTGTATATTTAGTGAAAATACTGTCTTTGATGTAGATAAATTCTCCCATGATGCAGTTAACAGGGAAATGAACAATGAAATCCTTCCTTTTGTTCTTTAATTATTTCCTTCTCATACATTCCCTTCCCTTCCTTTTCTTTTTTGTGTTTGTGGTTTAAGCAATTGGTTGCTTATATATATGACTAACATCCTCTTCTCATGACTTGATGTTCTTTACCAGCCAGATTGCTGAAAAGTTATATAACATGGGTGATGCAATTGATTTAACTGGAGATGGAGGTGTTATGAAGAAAATTGTGCAACGATCCAAACCTGATGCTATTGGTCCCTCAGGGAGTCTTCCTCTTGTTGATGGTATGTGTCAATAGCTTGCTTTTTGATATTTAACATAAAATGTCTAACATTCTTTATGTTTTATGTTGTCTGACTCTGTTGCATGCACTTTTCTCATTTTCTTTTCAGTGCGTCTCTTAAAATGGTATAACGGGTAAAGTTGCTGCCATATTACTAGAGGTAACAGGTTTGAGCCGTGGAAACCTCTTCTAGTTATGTAGGATAAGACAGCGTACAATAGACCCTTGTGGTCCGCCCCCCCTTCCCCTCACGCATAATGGGAGCTTAGTGCAACAGGCTGCCCTTTCCTATAATGGACTACTGCGGTAGTTACTAGGATAGCACTTGAATGCATATGAGCCTTTACTGTGTAATGATAGCTCTCATGCCATTAGATCCTTCACCCGTGCTGTTTGAGACTGTTAAAACATGTTGTGTCTTCCTTCGTTGGTATGCTCAATAGTCAGCTCTCTCAAATATTGTCTTAAAGATCTACCATCTACTATCATAGAGCCTTGAGAGAATACTTCATGGTTGTACAGATGTCAATAATTTGCAAGAGGAAAGTGTTCTAGTTACTGCCATTTTGCAAGACAAGGGTGCTCCTTGTAAGTCATAACATCAAAAAAAGAAAGCAAAACATATTAAGTTATATGGGTAAATAGAGAAAATCTAGCTATTCAATATCTGTGGTTCAATTGGCTTTAGAATCATGTGCCAATGTTGAAAAGCAAAATAGGCCTTTCTTATACTAAAACTTTAAAACACTACAAGAATTAAGTTTATGGAAAAGAAAGAGAGGTTGAGTGAGAGATTTGAATGAGTTAAAATGAGGTGTAAAGATATGAATTTTGAAGCAATAATTCCTTCCCAAGTCGCTGTCAGTACGTTTAATACAGTTACTGCTATAAGTTAGGCCTCACTCGGGAGCTTCAGCTATTCTACTTTATTGTCATGAAGTCTTGCGGATAATTCAAATGCCATAATAGCATATTATTCCTAATTCAAGAGTGATCATTTTTAGATTTTGACAAGAGTAACTGTCGAGAAAAATTGTGTTTGAGAAACCTCATGATGTGAAGTCCTTTTTTTTAACCTGAAGAAGTCTCCGAAGTGTGATCTACATATGAACTTGAAATTACAAGTTTACATGCATAAGCTTCTAAATGTTGCTACTCTGTAATGGCTGTGACTGAAATAATAGACACCGATGAATATTTTGGATTAGAAAAACCAAGTAAGTTTGTCCCTGGATTGACCGAGCACTACTAGTGTAGCGCTTAAGAAAATGGAAGATGCTTTTTATTTATGAATAATCACAATCATGTGAATTAATTCTCTTCTAGCAACATATAAAAGAAAAAGTTCAATTTAAGCTTTAGCTTAGCACTGTGTTTTGTGATCCCCATATTGAAATGACCATTTTGTCCGAATCATCTGTCTGTTTCAGCAATCTCATTTCAAAATCACATTTTCTCAGTTCCTAAATAGTGCATATTTCTTCTTAGTACTACTGGAAACTAACTACATGGTCAAGATTCGGCATGTTGATCTTTTCCTTTTGTTTTTTGGTATCAAAACAGTTCATTATGAAGGCACTCTTGCTGATACTGGTGAAGTATTTGATACTACCCGTGAAGATAATGCAATTTTCTCCTTTGAGATAGGCACTGGTTCTGTTATTAAGGCTTGGGATGTTGCACTGAGAACCATGAAGGTCGATATGCTCTTTAAATTGCGATGGTTGTACGTCAAGTTTATGTTGGTGCTCAACTTTTTATTATTTGATCTTCCAGGTTGGTGAAGTAGCTGTGATTACCTGCAAGCCAGAATATGCTTATGGAAGTGCTGGATCCCCGCCAGATATCCCCCCTGAGTAAGTTAACTAAACTCTTTTACATGCCGTAAGCGTCTCTTGTCATATAATCTCTGATAGTACCCTCAGGTGCAGTTGGAGGTTATATGTTACGGGCTCAACTGAATGCAATGCTCTTGACATACAAAATAGATATATTTGTGAAGACACTAAATTGAACATATATTAAACTCCAATCCTTAATTTTGGGAGTATGGTAAGTTTAGTTGTAAGAACTTTAAGGGTTAAATCCATCAAGTTTAAAATTGTCGATTTGCTTCCGTTCTGAGGGTGTAATACAAAAAGTGAATTTTTGCTCCTTCTCTTGGTCCCAACATTCATATATTCTCTATTCAAAAAGGGGAGAAAAAACTATAATCTTTCTGCACCCATGGGTGTGACCTAGTGGTCAAAGAAGTGGGTTGAGAACCATGAGGTGTCAGGTCACATCCCAGCAGAGACAGAGACAATGCCACTAGTGATTTCTTCCCATCTGCTCTATCCTTGATGAGTAGAGTGACCTTGACGGTGGAAGGTGGGATGTATCTCATGGAATTAGTCGAGGTGCACTTAAGTTGGCCTTACAACACGATTATTGAAAAAATCTATATTGTTTCTATATTAGGAAAATGATAATGGTTCCACATTGAATGATGCTAAACATAGTCCCTACTAAATGGCTAAACTCTAAACCAGTCGGGGAGCCTAGGATTCAGTAGATTGACTTCAGCCTCATGCATTTACATCTCATCAAGTCATTAAGACCAACTTCTTGTCATTCCAGCACTCCCAACAGTTTAGGCAAAAGCAAGGGGTTTGCCTTTTGGGTCAACCTCGTTGCACTGAACTTGCCTTTTGGGTTGAGCTCGTTGCACCGAGCTTACCTAGGTATTACATAGGAGCGGGGCTTTTATCCTGTGCGCACCCAAAGGATGGAGGCTATGGGTTTCCCTTGTCATCCCAAAAAAATAAAATAAAAATTTAAAGCAACATGACATTGATTGGTAGCAAGACAATCAATGTTTTGAACGGGGAAGGACGGTGTCCTTTTGAAGTGGTAATCTAAATGTAAGTTTGAAACATCTTCAATATACAGGGCAACCCTTGTTTTTGAGGTGGAGCTGGTGGCTTGCAGACCACGTAAAGGTTCTAGCATCAGCAGTGTTTCAGACGAAAAGGCCAGGCTGGAGTGAGTGATCTCTCTTTCTCTCTCTCTCTCTCTGTTAGCTTGAAAAACATGGTTTTAATCCCTGTAAGTAGCAACTGAATGGAGTTTCGACGAAACAATTGTTGGCACTGTATTAAACAGGGAGCTAAAGAAGCAAAGAGAATTGGCTGCTGCAGCTAAGGAGGAAGAGAAGAAGAAGAGAGAAGAAGCTAAGGCTGCGGCAGCTGCTCGTAT
The DNA here is from genome assembly GCA_000787875.1 of Solanum virginianum. Lineage (NCBI taxonomy): Eukaryota > Viridiplantae > Streptophyta > Magnoliopsida > Solanales > Solanaceae > Solanum > Solanum virginianum. The sequence goes on from DF359344.1 coordinate 8,580, forward strand.
CCAAGCCAAACTTGAAGCTAAGAAAGGAAAAGGGAAGGGCAAAGCTAAGTGAAATTCGCGATGTATTTATAATATTTATATACTCATAGCGTATACTCGTAGACGTATATGACCACCTGATGATGTTAAATACGTTAACTCGTAAGCTTCACCATTTGCTTGATATTTCTAAGCTTTCATATGAGTTGCCATATAATGAGCGGGAAATTAAATCTTAGCATGGTGAACGACATGGGTTGTGATGGGATGACTACTGAATCATTAAGATTCTTTTTTCCATAGAATCTTTTGTATTCATAAGTTCCATCGTTCCCATCACTGGTTAGAGCATTCTATTTGGGTCAATCACAACGCCCAAAATTTGGGTACAATAGGCCTGTATCTTTACCTTTTCCACTTAGTTGATTTTAAAAAAAAAATGAATGTCCAGCAAAAAGATTGAAAAAGGCTCTCAATGGATTGAAAGTGACTTCAATAGCTTCTAATAATTTTGTTAAGCATTTAAGTGCTTTGAATCTAATATTTAACCTTTTATATTATTTGCAAGTATCTTCTCTATTTCTTTTTTGTAGTTCTATTTTCCATAAATGTTCTTTCGCAAAGCTCTTTTGAAAATATAATTATTTTCTAAAATGGCTAATGCTAGAAGCTCAACGAAACTAACCACTCTTCTTGTTTTAAAAAGAATAATCTAGTTTTGATCTGGTATTCTTTAGTCTTGTGATTTTAAATATATAAAAAGCTATAATCAAAATATTACCCAAAAAGAAAAAAATTATCTTTTTAAAACAAACTGAAAAATTAGATGATTCTTTTTAAAATTGATTAACTACTTCGATTGTTGTAAGAATAATTATCATTCTGTCATGAAATTCAATTCCTATTATTCGTTGAAGCAAATGAGTGGTCCAAAAATATTCATTGAGATGCCAAACGTTAGCCACTTATTCTTGGGAAGAGACAAATCCCATGATTTAAGGGCCTTAATTTCTATTTAATTAGCAAAAATAAGCTGTAAGCATCCAAAAGAAAACTAATTTGTTGTCATCACATGCCACGTTCTCAACTTTTTGACATGATTTGTCATTCCATAGATGCTTAAATTATCCTCTTAATAATAAAAAGAAGAGATTATATAACCAACTGGGAAATGAACGAACCCCAAATGGGAAATTAAAGCAAATATTAACACGAATCACATTTTAGTTTATAATAAATGAACCCCAAATGTGAAATTAAAATTTTTACTAAAAAGATTCAAAATACAAAGAAGTAAAAGCATAAAAATTTTCATCATACACTATATTATACATATACAAATAATTTTAACCTTACACATAATATAACGATGAAGGAGAGTCAAATGAATCCCAATATTTCAAGCTCCGCTAATATTTGATTTCAAATTAGTTGAAGTTGACTAGATGAACCTTCACACGTGGCAATTCAACATTTGAAGATTTAGATTCTATCAAACCTATACTCAACACTCTTCTCATCAAAACTCAAATGAGATGGCACATGAAACCTATATTGCTCAGACTTTTCAAAAATGTCAATTGGTGTGTGTCGGATTTTCAAAAAGTAGCAGCATACTTTTTGAGAATCCAACATGGGTGCGTGGTGCGGCATCAAAAGTAAAGAGTCCGCAGGCAGGTTATAGTGGGCATATATAGCCAAGATTAGCACCTCTTCGTCCTCTTCCATGACATTGAAAGTAAAGAGTCCGCACCTCGTCGTCCTCTTCCATATCAAGAAGAGATCATAGCAAACGACAATGTATAAAACATCCAACGACAACTTTCTGAGTCTAAAAGGAGGATGCATATAATCAAATGCTTCCTCCTTTTTCTGAATTCTGGTCATCTCTGTCCTTTAGCAGAGAGCCTCAAATGATGTCCACTTACCATAATTGATTGTTTACAATTAACCAAAGGTCCACACGGCTCATGGTCCACATCCAGCCTTACAATAATATACACATCAAACATACCATGACAATCTTATAGAAAAAATGAACAAACCTGAGTGTGCATTAGGACAATGGAGTCCACATATAATTGAGCTAAGCAGACAGCAGCTAGCAGGTCCCTCAGAATATGGAAGTTCAGTTGCAAAAACTTTCCAAGTCAAGTCTGATTAGCAAGTCCCACATTACCTGTCATTACATTACAAATTACTATTAAACAACACTATGCTCAATGGAATTACTTTAAGAACTAATATGTGTCATATCAGATACTCTTCACTTAAAACAAGAACTAATTCTTATTTCCTTAGCAGACAAGGAATGCACCAAAACATACTCACTGCCCCACGGGATATCTGTCACCCCCACCAGCAATATGCACCAGCTAACTCTATCCACCACCGAGACCTGGTGCTAAACCGACTTCATTGACCACTAGGCCACCCCCTTTGGTGCATGCCCCACTAGACTACTAGGTCCCTTATCATAATAGATCACTCAAGTGCTCTTTTCTTAACCAAGAAGATTTGTCCTTAACACCTGTCTTCTTCTGAGAGGTTCTCAAATGTCATCTTAAAAGCATTCATTCCACCATTAATAACCTCCTTTTTATCTGCAGATGTATTATTAGAATCACAGAGAATTTACACACCCACTCAGCCTAGATGACCCCATTATGCTATATAGGTCCAACTTGGTAAATTAAAAGAGTTTGCCAATGTTTTTCCCAACCTATAGCTTTTAACAAGGCAACTAGTGGTCCAAAAAACACATCAGGCTGTTGTCAAATAGCCATGTATTCTTCTGAATGTTTCATTCAAAAGAGACAGATCCATTTGATGGCCAAGTTCAAAGGCTGTAAATGTCCCAAAAATCTTCAGTTTCTTGTCATTGCATTGCACAGTGCAAGACCGTTAACACGAACGACAATTACATAAGCATTTCGTTCAATCAGTCCCCGCGTGGTTCTATCATATCTGGTTGTAAAAAGAGGATTGAATGTAGAAAGATGGGGCAATAAAAAGACATTTTTGAATTCTTTGATTTCGATTGGGAAAGGTTTGAAAGTCTTGCCAATCATCCTAGCATACGAGGGTTTAGGAAGAGATCTCTTTAGTCTGATAGTCCCGGGAAATATGAAAACAAAAGGGGTTATTTTTAGATCTCAAAAGTCTTCTTTCGGTCGGGAGGGGGGCTATTTAGCCAGCTTAGAAATGAGGTTGCCACGTCTGTTAGATGCGCCAATGAATGTGCTTTTTGAACACGAACCCATATCTTTCAGCAAAGGTTTACGCTTCTGCTATAAGTGAAGTGTAGAGCCATAGGTCAACCTGTCCCCGACACCACTAAAGAAATTCTTTATTAACTTCCTAATAAATGAGCCAAAACAATTGGTTCAGCATACAAGCAAACATAACACACCAGGACTAAGACAAGAACATCAATTGATAATCAGACAATCTTACAGATAAGCGATAACATAGTACAAGATTTAGGCAGTCGGTTATTGCTAAAGGTCACTGTAAATTGGAAGGGCTCTCTATACTGATATAGAGGTAAGCACACCCAAATATAGACGTAATCCTAGCATGCTGCAAAACAAGATGTATCATAAGCTAAAGAATAATATGCTAGGAATGCACTTGTTACTGTCGAGTTTATAACTAATCAAAGCAGAAGATCGTCCACATCTAGCCATACATGAAACCTATCATTTCCACCTTAAGAAAATGAACGAAGGAGAATGTGAACGATCACCCATATTTCATAAATTATAAATGGGAAAATGGAGAGATCATAATAATCAAATGCTTCCTCCTTTTTCTGAATTCTGGTCATCTCTGTCCTTTAGCAGAGAGCCTCAAATGATGTCCGCAATACCCTGTCATTACAAATTAGTATAAAACTCAGCTTTCTACCAACATTCCAGTGCATCCCCAACAAAGTGAGATCCGAAGAGGGTAGAATGTATACAAATCTAAACACTAGAGAGAGAGAGGTGGTTTCTCACAGACGCTCAGCTCAAGAAAAAAAACAGTTCAAAGCAATATAGAAAAAGAAATGACGGAAATGACAACCCCACCAGACTATTATAGGTCCTATCCTAATAAAGTGCTGCTAGAGCTCTTTCGACTTGCCTCTTCCCTCTTTCTCAAAGTAATTCTAATTGATATTTAACTCCACTTATATCCAGGAGGATTGAGCTAGAATCACTCCTCTGTCTTGAAGAAGTTTACAAAGTCATAGCCATGAAGGCTGGAACTACATCAGCATGCATTTCGCCACTGGAAGACACCTTTAGGTTTCATTTGCACCCATCAAAAAAGTTATTAGGCTCCCACTTTGCACAAGATATTTACCAACTTGGGCCATAGGCTCATTTATCAATTACTAACCTATAACTTTTCAAAAAGCAAACCAACATATCCATCAGCCAATTAGTTTTACCATCAGTAGTATGCAATAGTGTAGCATGGACGGTGTCGAAACACAAACGTTCAACATTTATCATATATACATGTCTATACTCCAACAATAGCATATAGCTTTTGAACTTGTAGTAATACCAAAATGTAGAGAACAAAGAGAATTCTGCTTTAAGGAAACAACAATCTGCTATTTATAAAGCTTCAATGACCAATTTGATAACATGATCAAAAGCAAGTCTTTAACTAACAAGCCAAGACTAAATGCAGGGTCCCTTATTGCGGGACATACCTAAATTACCAAGTAAAAAAAAGAAGCCTAGATACAAGAAAAAACTGATAATTCATGTAAGCTTCATAAGTTCCAATAGAATTTTAGAACAAGCCGGGCTAAATTTAAATGGAACTATATCTTAAAAGGGAAAAGATAAATGAATAAAAAGGAAGAATTACAGTGTAGGGTGCCAATTCTTCCACTAATATACGCTATAGGATCTTCAACTCATTTGCATAAATATCAAAAATAAATTCTTGTGTGCCATTGAAGAGCTAGCATTCACTTCCAGTGTATTTACAATGATGAACACATGTTGCGTCCACCGGTACTCAAGTTACCATCTTCTAACACCATTATTAGCTTCGGAACCCCCAGCCCCTACGCCTTCTTGCTGTAGCAAGAAAGACAGATGACATTGAACTACTTCTGCTCTGATTAATCCTGGAATCTGAACTAGAGCTTGAACTTGATGAACCAACACCACCAAAACACGAAAACAGGCTGCCAAAAAACCTCCTAAAGCCACCACTTTGCCGCGATTCACTCCCTCTAGAACCCCATGAAATCCTCCTTGGAACGCCGTTATTGCTGTTATTAAAACCACCATCCATTTCAGTGAATACAACTGGAAGAGCTCTCTCCCCACCTCTCCTGCCTAACCTCCCAACAGCAAATCCACCACCAGGTAATCTCCATATTGTCAATCCAACAGCTTCCTCCCCTTCATCATTTGCTGCTACACTCTGTTCACTCGGTGCTCTATTCGAATCGACAACATCCCTACTCTCTGAGGGCAATTCATGCCTGCAAACTGGACACGAATTGCGCAACGAAAGCCATGGGAGTATGCAATCTGAATGGTATAAATGTTTACAAGGCATTTCGCGCACCTCAGTGCCTAATTCGAATGCCTCTTTACACACTGCACAACAAGAATCACTCTCAATATGGGAATGAATTATCTCAATTGTTGGCAGTGACTCAATTGCAGCTTTTGAAGCTGGTGGATTCTCCATTCTTCCAATACCATTAGCTTCAATCTGTGCTAGCTGATCCAAAAGCCTATCAAAACCCGACCCTAGTAAAAACTCGGACATACTTGCAGGTAAAGGTCTCAAACCCGACCCGGCTCCATCATCATAATACAGTTCAAACCCACCTCCACCCTCACCCCCTCCACCTCCCCCTTCCCCACCCGCACCACCTCCATTGGTAGAACCACGAAGGACTATCACAGGATTAAACGGCGACCGGTCACCAGTATTCCTCCGGTTCCTACGAACACTCGGACTTGACCCGGAACCATAACCCGAAGCAGGAGCCTGCTCCATGTTCCGTGGCGTCTGCATCGTCGCCGGAGGGAAACGACGGCGCCGTGACCCGGACAGTGTGGATCGGGTCGGAGCCTCAACTTCTTCAACAAATCCGGTGTTACAATCGGGACAAGTAATCGATTCTTCGCTCCATACTCTGTAAAATCTATTGCATCTATAACACCAATACGTTGAAGACATCGAGAAAATCTTTCAACTTCAAACTCAAAAAGTCAAAATACAAAATTCCCACAACCCCACAAACGAATTCTTCAAAACCAAGTTTCAGATCCGAAAATAGCTCAAGAAAAAAAACAGTTC
>DF359344.1:30174-44601 GCA_000787875.1 Solanum virginianum
TTACTTCTCATCAGATCTGAGACAATTTTCAACACAATCCTGTACTTCCCGCTGAATCATGAGCACCATAGTATAACGAATCAACATCGGATAAATTAAACTAAGTACTAGTATAAATATGACTAGCATCAAATTAAGAAAATGATTGTTGATTAATTTAACTCAACAAGCAACACTAACTTTTAAGATAAAGACTATCCAAAATCACATAACAAGACCACATATCAAAATCACATAACATGCAATTGCTCAAATCAAATTTAAATTAGTTGGATCAACATCAAAACACTAAGATGTAAAATTAAAAGGTAAAGAAAAAAGAAGCTTAAATTGGCCAATCTTGTAAGAGACAAATTGGTCATGGGTTCCAACTTGTCATTCTTGTCATTTTGCTAATGTTATTCTTAAAGTTAGTGTGAGAGCTTTTGAAGATTATTGTTCTTTTTAAAAAAAAATAAATAAATAGAAAATCTCTTTTTCAAAAAAGAAGATGCAAATAGCTTTATGTCTTTGACCAAAAAGTATCAAAATAAAAAGAAAATGTTTAAAGATAAATATGTCAAGCTTTAACGACCATACTCCACTTTATGACATATTTATTAAACTGTGGGGCACAAAACAAGGGGAAAGAAAGGAGTTTTTATTTTCTCGTTCATCTTCACTCGTGATATTTCACCTAGTATATTATTATTCTTGTTATTTTAGCATTTATTGATCATTTTTTGTCTTTTCTTTTGAAAGTAATTTGTCATGAAGTTCGAATATATAGGTGATATTTCATGATAATATGCTGGACATTCAATAATTAAATTTGAAACTTTATTGCAACAACTATTTTTTAATTATAGTAGGGTCTAAAAAGTCAAAAGTGGCTATTTACGAAAATTTACCTTATATAGCATAGCACATACTAACTACCCTTCTCTTTTGAAAAATAACCATTATCATGGAATTTCAAATTTAACAGTTAAATTTTATACGGAATTGTCATGATTCATGAATTTCACTTGTGGATCGAAATTTAAAACTTCAAAACAATAACTATTTTTCAATACAAGAACTAAAATGGTTATTTTTGTGAATTTTACCCAGAGGTTTGAGGTCAGAAAGCCCACACATACTTATAGTAAGGCCCAAATTGATTTATGTCAATCAAAAAATCAATATCTTAATTTGTCTTGTAACAACCTAATCTGTTAGTGATATTGTTCGCTTTAGGCCAAGATCTATACGATTTTAAAATACGTCACTAGTGATATTATCCGCTTCAGCACTAAGGTTTGCAGGTTGCGGCTAGAATCCTTGACCTGCTAATTGTTTCAAACTTTTTTTGCAAACCCTCAACCATTGGACTAACTTCTCTTCTTGTATTAAAATGTGTCAACATTAATATATATAGATATAAAATTAAAATAAAAATTTGACCTATTTATACAACTTAATTTTTCTACGAAGGGGTATCGCTTGACACCCCTCAGGCAAGTGTAGATCCGCACATGCCGCCTCATCGGGATTTACTTAAACTCAGTTAAACTCTGGCTCACACCGACAAAGCTGACATATGAGTGACTTTTATACCATCTGTAATGCTCCAACCTGCTAGTGATATTGTCGGCTTTGGGCCTATACCCACACGACTTTAAAAATACATAACTAGTAGGTAAGATTTGTTTACTTATATACTCAATGAGGGACTTCCATTTAAAGATAGGTTGTTACAGATTCATCTGCTAAATTGCTCGTAGCTAATATAAATCAATCGCTAATTCATTATTAAATAAAATTACCGATAAATTTAACTATTTAGCTACGAAATCTTTCGGTTGCTAATATCTAATTTTTTAGTAATTAGATAGCAGTGATCCACAATGTTTCATGAATAAATTCCTTTTTAAGGAATGGTATATAGAAAATAACATAAGTTAGTTGAATTTTTTACATCGAATTTGATTTAACTAAGCTTGAACAACTCTTAATAATTTAGCAATAAATTTAACTATTTAGCTACGAAATTTTTCGATTGCTAATATCTATTTTTTTAGTAATTAGATAGCAGTGATTCACAACGTTTCATGAATAAATTCCTTTTTAAGGAATGGTATATAGAAAATAACATAAGTTAGTTGAATTTTTTACATCGAATTTGATTTAACTAAACTTGAACGACTCTTAATAATTTAGCAATAAATTTAACTATTTAGCTACGAAATCTTTCGGTTGCTAATATCTATTTTTTTAGTAATTAGGTAGCAGTGATCCACAACGTTTCATGAATAAATTCCTTTTTAAGGAATGGTATATAGAAAATAACATAAGTTAGTTGAATTTTTTACATCGAATTTGATTTAACTAAACTAGAACGACTCTTAATAATTTAGCAATAAATTTAACTATTTAGCTACGAAATCTTTCGGTTGCTAATATAAAAAGTAATTAGATAGCAGTGATCCACAACGTTTCATGAATAAATTCCTTTTTAAGGAATGGTATATAAAAAATAACATAAGTTAGTTGAATTTTTTACATCGAATTTGATTTAACTAAATTTGAATGACTCTTAATATAGTTTTTTTTTCTTTTTTTGGAAAAAACGTGGATTTCTTTTAAGAAGTTAGTTGAGTATTTTATTGAATTTGATTGTAATTGACCAATGTCATGGATTTGTGGTTGCTTGTAAGTTGAAGATGAAAATCACTTATTATTTTTTTAATAAATTTTTAATCAATGACATTTAGTTTAACTCTACAAGTAATTTAAGTTTCTTAACCATATAAACTTTGTTTATTTGAGTTATCTTAGCACAAAGGTTTGGGGGTTTGTTTGGTTTACTGCTTGCCTCTATTTTGTTCTTTTCATTAATTTTTACTTCTTAAAAAAATTATCATTTTTTGTATAATCTCTATATGTTGTTTCCTGCATTTTTAAAGAACAATTTATTTAAAGAGAAAATCATGAAAATAAAAATATCTTCTACTATTTATTTTAGCATTTATAGTACTTTTCCCCCCCTCATTTGATGTTCAACACCTGCATTAAAATTCAATTAATTTAAATTCATGTTTCGTAGGATTATTCTACTATATGAACTCAAAATCAAAATCTCTGATTAAAAAATAAGCAACTTCATTTGTTGTACCACAACATTTGATAATGCTATTTATAATCCAACTATACATAACATACTTAACCCTAATATATTCTATTTTTGTAAATATTTTTGCTTAATGTGCATAAAGTATATAATATTTCTTGAAATGGATATATATTTATTATGGGTCGGTGTGATCAAATAGAGAAATCTAATTTGGACACTTGCAAAAATACCGTAAATAAGAATTTTTTTTTTTCAAAAAACCTAATTCAATAGAGAATTATATTTTATTAATGAATAACTCTAGTAGTTTTTGAAATTAATTATTTAACACCTCCATGAAAAAGAATGTAATAAACATGATATATATAAAAACAAAGAATACAACCAATGTCTTTTTTCTCTATCTATATACACACAGTCATTAAAAAAAATTACAGTGATAAGTAACACATATAACCCACAAAAAAAAAAAAAAACTCATAATCATTTTTTTTAGTGAATAAAAAGCTTGAAAGTTGCCACCACTTTCTTAAATGTATTAGCTAAATTTGTTCCAGAATTTTGTGACACAATTCCATCATTGCCAGCCAAAACTCTATATTTATCTTTTCTTGTAAAATTTGTACATTCAAATCCTAATGTTGCAGCCAAAATTCTTTGGACATAATTTGCAACATCATGTGGACTTTTCCCTGATGAACATGTGGCTTCTACTGGTAGTTGATTCAAGAATGTTACCTGTTCAAAAGGAAAACATAAGACCTGAAATGGACGTGACGACACTTGCTAAAATAATGAAAAATTATGATTAAGAAAGAAAGAAATATTACCTCGTATATTGGCCTGGGGTTCATGAAGAAGAAAATTGGGTCCATTGCTTTGCATCCCCTAGCCGTTGTTGCATGAAAAAACCCTACTCTATAATTCATCGCCACGGGCACGATTCGATCCGTTAACTCTGCAAAAAGCGCGCTGAACCTCAGTAAAAATGGCTCCCTGCACGTCGTCCCCTCCGGGCACACCACCAGATCTCCTTTCTCGAGCTGACGTTTGATTTTCTGTGCGTCCACTTCTCGAATCCTCGTTAGCCTAACGGTAGGGATCGGGGATAGAATCTCCGAAAATCGTGAGATTGAATAAGTTACAGCTGGAATCCTACGTTGAAGTACAGTGGATAGGACTACAGGATCTAGTAGGGTTCGATGTGTGCAGACGAATAACACGCCCGAGTTAGTTGATGATGCTGGTGGTGGTGGTTTTCCCTTGACAATGACTTTACCACCAAATAGTGGGGCCAAATAGGGTACAGTCCATAATGGCAGCATCAAACCTATTACTATACGTATTGTTGCTATTATAATACCAAATGGAATCCATAGAAGAATTAATAGAGCAATTGATGGTGTTGGACGTTTAACAAGACGTCCATCATGGAAAATTACTGGTAAAGGCTTGATAATATGATCATGCTGATCTTGATTTTTGTCGATCATGATTGGTGAATGTAATTGTTCCTGTTTCAATTAAAATTTATTTTAAAAAATAAAAAATTAATATTAACTTATAAATAAACGATAAAATCAAACAGTTAAAGCAAATACGTCAACCAGCAACTGCCTATTGTGAGGTGCCTGATTATTGAGGTTTATATATGTATGTAATAAGATAATAGATAGATATGATCTATCTAGATCTTTCTAGTACAATTGTCAGATGATATGTCATTAAATAGCTAATTACGTGTATATAAATTTGACAATTGTATGGACTACGTATAATTCACGTTTGCCACAAAAACTTTATGCCAAGAAATGTAATTAATGTCAATGTTTTGCAACGAAGAAGATATTTTATATCTAGGTCTTTTAAGTATCTTCTTAAATACTATTAGATTTTTCATTCTCTCTACTAAACTAAATAATAAAATTTAAGTTATATATACTGATAATATTACAAAAAACTTTAATTCTCGAACATTTATCAGATATGTTGATACGTAAAAAGAATATCTAGTAATTCCTTTTTTTGTAATTATAGATAAGAATTTGATCAAATAATTCTTTCATTTTCAATTATGATATATATAGTTCGAATTCAAACAAACAATATCGATTAAAATTTCATCAAATAACTCTTTCATTTTCAGTTATCATATGTATAGTTTGAATTCAAATTATGAATAAAAGTTAATATCATATATATAATGCGAATTCAAAAATGAACGATAAAAGTCAAATTAAAAAATTTAAATTATATATACTGATATCGTACCTTGCATAGTGAAAGGAATGAAGCACCCTTGTGAGGCCTTCCAAGGCCTAAGCTAGGTTGTGTTTCACCATCAAACAAACCACTAACTTTTTTTGAAATCGAGTCGAAATCATTCTTCATAAGTCCAGTAGCGAAGCCAGAATCATTCACAACAAGTTCACTTCCAATAACATCATCAGCTCTCAAATGTTCCTTCACAAATCTCTCCACCATAATTCTTGGAATTTTTGTCACAACAATTCTCTTATCATATGAACTAAAAATCCTCCAAGAATTCATATCAATATCATCGAAATAAAACTTAGGTAAAACAGCTCTAGCCACAGCTTCAATTTCAGAAATTTTTACACCAACAGTAGCCACAAATATCATCAATTTTAATCCTTTATCCTTTTGGCCACAAATTTCAAGAAATTTAATTAATGGCCATAACATAAGTAAAATTGCAAATCTTATAAGACCACTTGCTTCAAATGCCACTAACATAAAATAACTAAAGGGATCTTGATCTTTTAAGAGAGTCCCTTCAAGCTCACAAACAATTGATGAATCCATTTGGAAAACTTTTTTTTTTTTGGACAAAAAAATTAATGTTGTGTTAGATAATTGAAATCAAGAATTGAGTTTTAAGGAGTATGAGAATTGTAAGATGAAAGTAGATTTGACTTTGCTCTAATGAAAGAATGGAATTTGTTTATCTAATTTACAACTACCATGTTTATATGCAAAGGGGTACATATATATAAGACCCTATTTGTGTACATAGATATATCTACATGAAATAATAAAAAAAAAACTCAATAATAAATGCTTAAGAATATTTGACATGTCAACATGAAAAACTTGGTTACTTAACTCAACCAACTAAATTTTGTCTTTTTTTGGTAAAAAGTTATCAAAATTTATTTTTGAAAAATATTATTGTGGAATTTCACTAGATATATTGTTACTGTTGTTTATTAAATTGAGTCTATTTATAAGAGGTGTTGATTAGCCTATAAGCTATGAATATTCCACTTAAATTCTACTCGATTATATTATCAGTATATATAAGTTAAATTTATTATTTGTATAATTTAAAATAGAGTTCTTCTCATCTTTTGTCCAGAAGCTTCATCTATGTGCCAAGTCCTCAAAGATTATCTTTTTGTTCACTAGAATTTATTTATCTTTTCTTTTTTTATGGTAAGTATTTAATGGATCTTATCTTTAGGAGTGGGTGATTAGAATTGCAGTACGTGTATAAACTCTAGGAAACAATCAGTTTGTAGAGTTCTATTTGTTACTAACTATTTTTAAAATTAAGAAGATGAAGAATCTAGAACTTGAAGATATTTGGAAATATCCTAGATAGGAAATAATTTTCTTTTAACGAGGCTTTATACGGTGATGGAGTCAGAATTTTTATTAATAAAATTTAAAATATGACGTAAATATATAAACTAATCAGAGGAGATTCAGTATTTACTCTCTCTCTATATATATTCAAAATAATTTTAATTATATATAAATAATATAATTTTGATCGAAGAGGATTCGAATGAACCTTAATCACAAACTAGGCTCCACCCCTAGTAATACATCGATTTCTTTATATATACATATAATAGCGGAGCCACATAGGTGTTAGGGGGTTCATCTGAGCCCCATTCGACAAAAAATTATACTATTTTTATATGATAAAAATAATTTTTTATGTATATATAATAGATGTCGAACCTCTTTTGATTAGTTTGTGTCTTCTTTTTAAAATTTTGAACCTTCTTACAGAAAATCTTCTTGGCTCTGCCTATGTATACATATTAAATTTCCTTACTTTTTGCATGTGTTTACTTTATTATATCTTAGGTTTTTTTAGTAAATATTAGACCGTGATAGTATGAAAATCCTTAGTAAAAACTTCTACAAGACGTTCTATTTTTTCATAGAAATATATTCATTTAAGAAGAGCTCTAAAAGATATTGATATTACCTTATGCTCTTTGATACAGTTTCAAATTAATCGAACTAATAAATTTAAAAAAAGAAAAAAAGAAAAAGGAAAGTACACATACATGCATCCATATGTGTTTTTTTTTTCCCTTTAATTAATTCCCCAGACTGTCAGACAAATGTAAACCAAAATTTAAGAACTCAGAGTAGTCATTGTTGACTTATTCATAGGAATTAATTCAAGAATTTGACACGGTTGATTACTAGTTAGGTTACTGAAAAAAAAAAAAAGAAGATTGATTACTTGTAAGGTTTACCAAACTTTTAATTTGAGTTATAGTAAAATAATCTATAATTTTAATAATTTATTTACATCTATAAAGTGTATGTACATATTCAGTCTAACAAGAAATGTTCCCCGCAAATTATGACTAATTGTATGGATTTCATCAATAATATTTAATAATCTTCATTAATCATATTTTATAAATTAAATTTATGGGGTGTCTATATTATATAATAATTATGCGTGATTAGTTGAGCACATTTGATTAATTTCTTTTTTACTTCGTTACTAATGGCTAAAATTTTGTCCCCAATAACATAGGATTAAATATATATGAATTCTTGTTGATCTAGTTAAGCTCATCTCATATTAATATTATAAGAAATAATAGCAAAAAGAAAATTATTAAAAACTTTAAGTTCTTATTGGTGTTTTAAAATATTTTAAAATTATAAGAATTGACTGTCACACAAAATTAAATTTTTATTAGAGTTTCGTGAAAAGTACTTAATATCACCCGAACAATCTACTTATATTTAATTAGTTACAATTACTAATTAAAAAAGAACAAATTAGCATAAAATAAATCAATATAAAAGCCTAAAAATCCCATGGATAATGTTGGGGGAATTTAATTAAACCATAATCTTGTGGACTAATAGTTTTACCATAACTATGTCCTTAACCTAATTAACATTTTTTTGACACAAATAAGGCTAATTAGGGACATGACACATACGAACACTCCAAACTAACTATTTTCTTCTTAATTAAATAAAAAAAAATTGGTAGTATTATTTCACTTTTCACTTTCAAAGTTTAGTTTTTTTTTGTTTTGTTTTTTTTTTATACAATTTCTTCAAAATGACCAATTTCCTCAACTTATTAATTAATCATGGTTAAATATTTATTGGTTTAATGTAAGTAGTCGGTGTGGATAATTTTTTATCATTATATTATATCCTTCATTTCAAATTATTTGTGACATTATATTTAAAAAATTTACAATTTATAATATCTTTTATGTATTTTTTTTGAGACGGAAAAAATATCAATCAAATTAAATGATGCAATCGCGTAAAAACTATCAACCACTTAATTAATATAGTTGACTGACTTTGTCAATTTATGAAAGTTTTGAATTTGTTAAATTCTACCCTTTTATTCAGGTAAAATAAAAGATTACTTACAAGTTTAGTATAATAAAATGACCCTTTCTTGAATGCATTATCTAGCTACAAATTAGTTGGTAAGAAAAAAGTATCAAAAAGTGTACATCATGATGTTTTAAATTTGAGCATTGGAATATATTAATTTTAGACTATTCGGTACAAATTCGAATTCATTAATTCTAAAAAATATTGAATATCATAAAAAATAATAATTATTAAAAAAATAATGTTGCTTTTAAGTCTTCTATTAGCTAGCTAATGCTATTATGATATTGTATGATACGTTTGCACTGACGTGAGTTGTATTTTAGGTGCTTAAAATGCACCTTAAAGTTTTAATTTAAAATTTTAAATATTATATTTTTATTTTTAATTTTTTTTATAGTTAAAATCTTGAATCAACTATCGATTATATCGATAATGCTCATAACTATTTTCCTTCTTGCTTCGAAGTTTTAGATCATAAAAAATTGAAGTGCTAAATAGTACTCCTACCTTCAGTTCAACTGAATTTAGTAATTTTGATTTAAATTTGAATTTGCAGTAAAAAGTTTATTGAATTTGTAAAATTATTAATTTAGAAATCAGTAACTTAAAAGAACTAGAATTTCAAACTTATAAACTTCTAATTTTAATTTCGTCTCTACTTAAAAGTTTCAAGTTCAAACCCTATGATTATAATCGTTTTAGAGAAAGAGTGTTTTACCTCTTAAAATGTATCTTTTCCACGTTTATTCAAATTAATCAATTTCAAAACGGGTATCAAATATCGGATAGACAAGAACAAGTTGCTTAGATGGTTATATATAGAAATCCCTCGTTTCAATTCTAAGATTGTGAGTTAAAATCTCTAAGAAAATAAAAAAGTGAAAGCTCTTGAGATAGAATATTTTTTTAAAAAAATATCAGACGAAAAATACAATATCAAATATTTACACTTTTACTATCAATTTTCTTTTTCTTTTCTTTTTTTATTTTTTTTAAATTTTTTATATATTGAGTTGCAAGTAAGTTATAAAGTTAGGTTAGAAATTTTTGTTCCATTTTGCGGCGCAATCGAGTCTATCTATACACAAATGTGGTTGCTCAACTGATTTTCATCACTTCTTAAAAATCTTTTTTAACTTAATTAATTCATCATTAAATAAACTTGGGGAAATTTACTTCAAAAAACTTAATAACATCAAAATAGCTAACAATACAACCCTTGTCTGATGTGAATTTATCAATCGTTTGATTATATATATATATATATATATATATATATCATTTCAATTTTATCGGATGTTTCTTAGTAAACTTTTTAGAACTCTATTTAGAAAATGAGCAAATTTCATAAGTGACAAACACATAAAGTCTACTTATGCTTCATACCTATTGTTTGAGTAGTTACATTTTATAACTATAATTATAAAAGTGTTTGTATAATTCCCGCAGCATTTGTATATATTTATATAATTCACTATACAATTTATAGTTTTTGTATAGCGTTTGTATATTTCGCTATACAATTCGTGCACAGTGTTTGTATAATTCGCTATACAATTTACTATTGTCTGTATATTTCGGTATACAATTTGATTCACGCATAACTTTTGTATAATCGCGCATAATGTTTGTGCGAATCATACAAAACTCAAACTATAATTACAACTAGATGTTTTCACGAGTCGTAATTAACTCAAACTATAGCTATATTAGCTAATTAACTAGTATATGTTTGTTTATCCTCGTAATTTTGACTTGACTTATGTAAGTGGACATTTGTTCAATTGGAGGTTATTTTGGGCCGTGGGGCATCCATGTAGATATTATAAGAGCTTGGATTTGGGCTACTCAATAATATGTATAAGATGAAACATATATAATAGGCCTAGCCCCTTGAGATAATAGGACATCCAAATCATTGTTTATTGGGTTAATTCACAACTAGCCATTTTTATAGTTGCTATTTTTATTTTTCTTTTGGGAAAATAAGTCACACTAAAACTAATGACTAAATTTTTTAATTATTTTCATGTAAAAAAAGGTTATTATCGTTAAAGATTGTGATGGAGTGAGTACTCTTTCGTTGTTAATGAGAGATTTTGATTATGAGACAAAGTATGAAATTGCCTTTGATCACTAATGGAAGCTATTTTAAATAACCGCCTTTTAGGTTTGTATACAAACACATAGAGAGAATCCTAGTACTTAGGATGAGAAACAAAAGAAAATATCTCTTTTGGATGAAAGGGTGTGTTTGATACGAAGAAAAATATCTTTTATGAGAAATATTTTTCTAAAATTAAGTAATTTTTTTTTTGTGTGTGCGTTTGTGTGTTCAGTATATAAATATATGTATATAATCTAAAAATGTGAAAGGATGGGGCTTGGAGGCTACATGAGTGAGGGTGAAAATTAGGTGTGTGGTCGGAGGGTGATGAGGATGACACAACGTGGAATGCCTCTTGCAAAACTTATTTGTTGGGATCAAAATAAAAAAGTATCATACAGAAGCTAACAATTGAAAACTTCTAACGAAGATAAACCATGCAATAAAAGAAATATACTAAAGATGGATAATATTTGTGGTTTCAGATATCGTATCTCAGTCAAAATGTAGAATCGAGTCGTGATAGCTAGTTTGAAATGGAATATTAAATAAATGCTAAATACTATAATTAAACTAGAATAGCTAGACATGATTTAAAACAATGTGACAAATATATATTAAGATCTCATGACCATTTACAAAATGAATAAAACAAATTGGTCTTTCAGATCTTTTATGTCTATGTATAAAGATAGATCTCATAAAAAGAATATAAAACTTAAAACAACATAATTATACGTGGACTACAAAATAAATTCACTCCAAAACGTCTTTTGACAAATACTAGTACTTGTTTGTCATGAGGAAATTTATTTGCTATTGTTCATAAATTAATTTCCAAATGACATTACATTTAAGAATAGAACTTATAATTTTTAGATTGCAATATGAGTAGCCTCAAGGCACCAATTGGAGCTAAAATCATCAAAAGAACACCAATTATGATGCATATCTGCATAAAAAATTGAACACAAATTAAAATAATAATATCAACAATTTTAATTAGTCAAGTTTCATCAATTTGTTAAAAGAACTTTCTTGTAGCATACCCAATTAGTCCACCAAGACAATGAATATTTTCTAGGTTTGTAGATGCAAAGCCACATGATACAAGGAAGCTGCAAAAATAGAGAAAATTCATGTCAATTGGGGTTGCTTATTGATCAGTTCGATTCAAATATCATGAACAATATTCATTTTACTTATTAGTTATCAGTTTGTAGTATGCAGAATCAATATAATCGAATTAATAATAAGATTTTGATTGTTAGGTATCAGATTATTGGTTTGGAGTAAGCAAAACTGACAGCCGAATCAGTTATAAGATTTTGAGTATCGAATCACCATTTATGAATTATTAATGATTCAAGTTAACTGACAAGATTATCTTTGATTATTTTCTATAATTTAAGAATCAAAGGACACTCAACCACTATAAAACAGACACCCCAATAACCCTAGTAGCGATTTGTGTTATTGGTTTGGCCCGAAGTTTGCACAATCCTAATGTCAATATTTGTCTTGAGTGAATCAAAGGCATTATTGAAGGAAAGATATGACGGGTCGATCAATTGCATTACGCAGAAGATGCAGAACCTATGTTATCATCGTTAAAAAACTGCTCTCTTAGCAAGAATCTTGCTGCCATAGGTACGTAATCGCTTGAGAGAAACTATAGGGTCTCGTGCAGCTCCTATTGAAGACTGCTTTGTTTGGGAAGACGTGCTCTTATTGTTTTCTTGCTGAAAAATTTAATTTTATAGTCTATTACTAATGTTATTTTGTTTATATGTTTTTTTTTTTTAATTGGAGATCAATTAAAAAAAGTAACATAGAATATGTGTAAAAATAACACAAGATATTTTGGCTTACAAAGTATGTAGTAGGAGCAAATGCAAATCCTCCAAAGAAACCAAGTAGTCCACCAAAGAATGGAAATGTCATTCCAAGGAACAATGTTAAGGCTGCACATGCAATACAAAATAATAGAAAAATAATTAATAAGTGATGGTTTAATTATCAAGCAAATCATTTTTATTTTATTTTTTCGAAGTTAAATTTCAAAAATCATATTTGATCTTAAGAATATGAAGAAAAAAAGTTGTGATTCAACTTGAATTTGAAAAACACTAAAAAGTTGTTCTTGCTCACAAAATTTCAGAAACAACTTCAATTTTTTAAGTATCATTTTGTATTTTTTAAAAATAAAAATTATACATATTTATATATAATTTCAACCAAAAATAAATAAATAGAGACATACCAACATAAACAGTCCGAACTACAGCTCATGTATATAATCTAAAAATGTGAAAGGATGGGGCTTGGAGGCTACATGAGTGAGGGTGAAAATTAGGTGTGTGGTCGGAGGGTGATGACCAGGTAAGATTCTACCATGTCAAACACACCCATAGCAAATATCTGAAAATTAATCAAAGCAAATAAACAAAAAAAAAAATCAACAAATTTGTGTAGTTAATAAAATTTCCACGTGTGAATTAAACGCATGTCACAAGTACAAATTCTACAATGAAAAAAAAAAACTAAGTGATATGGAGTATCAAGGGTCGCTCAAGTTCATTGTTCATCATCAAGTTCAAAAATAAAAGGTAAGTTATCGTCGATATGAGCTAACCTCATAACTTTCTAGTATCAAGCAAAATCAAAACCAAATATTTTGTATAGTTAAAATCTTTTTTTTAATGACTAGTAGGGCGAGCTTTCACACACCTCGACTAATTTCATGGAGATATCTGTCACCTTCCAACAATAATAGGTACTAGATAACTCTGTCCATCAAAACTTGGATAGATCGAAAGAATTACCTATTGTTTTTGTCTCAATTAAGATTTGAACCTAAGACCCAATGACTTTCAATCACATTCATCGACCACTAGACCATACCCTAGGCCCATTTGCATAGTTACAACCTCTACGTGTGAATTAAGCACACATCACAAAAGTTCAAACTCCACCACCACCACCAACAACAACAAAACAAAGTGATATGAAGTAACAAGAGTCGCTCGAGTTCATTATTCACCACCAAGTTCAAAAATAAAAGGCAAGTAAACGTCGATATGAACTAAGTTTGACCTGATAGCTTCCGATAACATGAATGACAACGAATGCATTCGCCATGATAATAAGCCAAGCAGGCTTCTCTAGGGAGATCAAGACATTGTCTTCCACAGTTTTTCCAAAAGCTGCATAGCCAAGAAAAGCAACTGGAAAATAACATATAGCCACAATAATGTAAGCAGCAATAACTCCTTTCCACATTGGTTTTTTGCATGGATTTTCTGGTGTTGATGGCATAGTTGCTTGAATTTCTAAGACAACATTATGGCCAGCATAGGCAAAAGCAACTTCCCCTAAAGCATGAAATGCACCAAATACTCTTCCAACTTGTGTTGAAGCCCTTGGACCATAATCAGTAGTACTTGGATTTATGCCCTTGTGTACTGATGCTCCCCAACCTATGGTAGAATAACTACACATTTATGAAAAATATTGTCAACATATATAATTCAAAATGAAACACTACTAAAAACAATGCAAAAATCAAGGTCGAAAT
>DF359344.1:48723-63322 GCA_000787875.1 Solanum virginianum
GAACTAAAGTCCAATCAATAAATGTTGTATGTTTTTAGAATAACTTTGTGATAGTATTATACTTTGGCTATATACATTTTGCTCATTTGGTAAGATTATATTAAAAAAAATTGGGGCAATTTTGATAGTTTTCATAATTTATGAAATTTTTATGTTTATGAGCAAAAAACATAACTTAAAAATTTGAATTGCATGTCCAAATAAAATTTTAATTTGATTTCAAATCATGATTTCATCTTACATGACCAAATCAACCCTTACATATATTGAGCACAGATTAAGCCCGTGCAATGCACACTCTTTGTCACTAATTTAAATATATTGAACACAAATTAAGCACGTACAATGCTCGATCTTTATCACTAATTTAAATATATTGAACACGAATTAAATGCGTGCGATGTACGGTCTTTATCACTAGTTTGAATAGATCTATATGTTGAAACATTAGCAAATAGTGTGATTTGTAAAAAGGTGTTACATAAGTATTTTTGGTTCATTCGCAAAAGGTTACAAATTTAAAAATATTTTACATTAGAAAAAGGAACGACCAATAGGATAATTAAAAGCTATAAATATTTCACAAATTACGAAGGATATCATAAATGATCAAAACTTTGGTCAAACTAAATATTTTTATAATTTTTGAACTACTTTAACTAATAAATATTATTAAAGTAAAGAGATCAAACGATATTTATAAACTACTTTGACGGATAAATCTAAGCATAAATTTTGCAAATTTCTTTAAAATAAAATCTACATATTTCTAAGTACTAGTCAACATGCAATAAATTTTAATCAATTCGAGATAATCATACTATAAAAACTATTTGACTTTTTAAATGTAAAATAAAATAAAAATAAATGGAACAATAAAAAGAAACAAAAACACTAAATAAGTGGGAGTTGAAACTTTAATTTGAAGAGGTCAAAAATATTTTTTAAAAGTTGTTTTAACAAACTTTGTCCATGTTTTTCTGTTAATACTTTGAAGAATTCTATGCTAAAAAAAAATATATTTCAAGATTTAGTTCTTAAGACTTTTTCTCACGTTGATAATTGTCTAAATCACTATAATTAGTGTAAGCGCCAGGTGTCAGTAATTTAGGAGTTCATACTTTATACTATTCTAATTTTTTTTTCTATTTATTTTTTTGGAAACATCATTTATTTCTCTAATTGTAATTAAAAAGATATAGGAACAAAATATTGTGATTATTTGGGTTAAAAAGGAGAATTTTTTTACAAGTTATAATTATGTCTAACCATTTTAAAATTTATTATTGTAATTAAATAAAATTTTCAACTTAACGTAATTTCTTACGCACATATATATATATATATATATATATATATATATATATATATATATTAAAACTAATTGATTCCATGTATAATAATTTTCTTTTGTTATTCAAAATGAGTAATTGATGAGATAATTACGAAATTGAAATTATTTGATGTAGGTGATATTTCATAATTAGTTAATTATCCTTAGCATTTGAAATTTATTATTTTGACTAATGTAGATTTATATTTTTATGAAAGCTTTAGCAGTAAATTTTTGAATAAAATAATAGTACTTCAAATAATAAATTGTTTAAAAAAGGAAAAAAATTTTAGTTCTTAGGATTTTTCGAGTGTTGATGAACAATAATAATAACAATATATTTAGTTTAATTTTATAACTAGGATTTTGAGAGATAAAATGTATGCGACGTTGCCTTTCCTTTGTACTTAATTACTCTATATTATAATAATAATAATAGTACTATATAAGAAGAAAATCATAATATAAAATATAACTGCGCTATTACTTACTTTTCCTATTCAAGAGGCATGTATGCCCTACTTGAAGCTGTTAATCTTTTTTTCTCCGCACGTCTGCATTAAATTCTATTGATATACATTTTAATACTAATCATTACACGTATCGTGAAAACTCTATACTTTTTTTTTAGTTCACGAGTAGATAAATGTGAATGATTTACGAGATTGAAAATATGAGTTTCATTATAGAAAAATTATCAAATATATGTAAATATCGACATAGTTCTTAATAATGTACTTCTTTTAAAATATATTTTTTATTGTATATTTCAAATTTTACTATCTGATTAATCAAAATGAGAATCAAAATAATAAAATAAAATCATAAGATAAAGTTGTAACTCATGAAAACTTAGGTTGCACAAACCCTAGCCGTCTCACATTCAAATTGAAATGAAATATAAAAATCTTAAAATGTCAGAAAAATAATTTATTAATTTATTTATGCCTCTGAAAAAATCTCAATTAAAATAAGTCTTTATAATAATAATAATAATAAAAAAAAAATCCAAAATATACTAAATTTAGTCAATCTGGACATATTAAACACAAAGGAACCTAAGTAAGCTAAAAAATAAATTGTAATCTCAACCGTTAACATTAGATCCAACGGCTGATATGCCACTTAGGACTCGTGCTTATCACTCTCTTTTCCCCCTCACTTAACTTCACTATCAGTGCACTTTGCTCACTCTCTTTCTCTCTCTAATATTCGAGTTTCTCTCTCTAAACAATGTATCGAACACTCGGCGATCACCGTTTTTGCTTTCGATCTCTTGTATTGTATGAAAATCTGCGCTAATTTGATTGATGTTATGGTTGTTTTTCAGTTTTTAGGTTAAATGTTTATGAGTTTTAAGTAATAATTTAGGCAGAAACGATGGGAATTTATGAGTTCGGTGAGGTGATTTGAGCTGAGATTTTAGGGTTTTGGACGGTTTTTTGAGGTGTTTTTGTTGTGATTTTGCTGATTTTTATGTGTATGTGGGATGATTACTGACGGTTATGCGAAGATGATGTCGGAAATCGGAATGCAACTTCACATTCTTAACTTCAATGAATGCGATCAATGCTAGGCGGAGGTAACGATTTTGGTGAAGATTTAGGGTTGTTGCTTAGAGAACGAAGGAGGCAGCAGCAAGAGGTGAGTGATCGAGAGAGAGAGCTCAGTATTTACAGAAGTGGTTCAGCTCCGCCGACTGTTGAAGGATCGTTGGATGCTTTCGGAGGTTTGATGACAGGAAGCGGCGGAGCTGGTGTCGGTGTCGGCGGCGGCGGTGGTGGTGACAATGGTAATCATTTTGGTGCACTTACAGAAGAGGAGTTGAGGAATGATCCAGCTTACATTTCGTATTACTACTCGAATGTGAATCTGAACCCAAGGCTTCCGCCACCTCTTTTGTCTAAAGAAGACTGGAGGTTCTCCCAGCGTCTACAGGGTAGTGGTGGAGGTGGGAATGTTGGTAGTGGTGGTAATTCACCAGTACTAGGGGGGATTGGTGATAAGAGGACAGGAAATCGTGGTGAGGGTGGTAAGGGAAAGGATGTTGAATCACTTTTTTCAATGCCGATGGGATTTGGAGCAAAAAATGAAGAAAATGGAAGTGAGGCACGGAAGGAGTGGGATGGTGATGGTCTTATTGGATTGCATGGATTGGGTTTAGGAAACCGGCAGAAGAGCATTACTGAGATGATCCAGGTGAAAAAGAAATGGAAAATATTATTTTATGTTTGAAGGTTTTAATACATATTAGTGTTGGATCTGTGTTATCTAAAATTGTTTCTGTTGGATTGCTTGTTACATTAATACTGAATCTTATTTCATTTTCAGAAAATGTCATTGCTTCCTGTAATAAAATGTTGCATTTATTTAGGTTTGTGCATCTCTAGCATTGTTGTTTATTGTTACGTGCCATGTTTGTGTATGGACGGGTCAATTACTTGTTACATTAATACTGAATCTTATTTTGTTTTCAGAAAATGTCATTGCTTCCTGTAATAAAATGTTGTATTTATTTAGGTCTGTGCATCTCTAGCGTTGTTGTTTATCGTTACGTGCCATGTTTGTGTATGCACGGGTCAATTACGTGTTACATTAATACTGAATCTTATTTCCTTTTCAGAAAGTCATTGCTTCCTGTAATAAGATGTTGTATTTATGTAGGGTTGTGCATCTCTAGCATTGTTGTTTATATATATGTGCCATGTTTGTGTATGCATGGGTCAATTACTTGTTACATTAATACTGAATCTTATTTTCTTTTCAGAAAATGTCATTGCTTCCTGTAATAAGATGTTGTATTTATTTAGGTTTCTGCATCTCTAGCATTGTTGTTTATTGTTACTGCCATGTTTGTGCATGCACGGGTCAATTACTTGTTACATTAATACTGAATCTTATTTCCTTTTCAGAAAATGTCATTGCTTCCTGGAATAAAATGTTGTATTTATTTAGGTTTCTGCATCTCTAGCATTGTTGTTTATCGTTACGTGCCATGTTTGTGTATGCACGGGTCAATCACTAACATTTTTTAACGTTTTGTATCATACTTCACCGATTTGTCCTTGCAGCATGTTGAGAGTAGCACTTGTTGGCTAGTTAGTTTGAGCCTTAGATTATTGTCTTCGCCATATTGATTTACGTGGGGATCAATATTGTCGATACAAAATGTTACTCAATATTGCTGGAGATCTGTAATCCCACTTTGGTGTTCTTCTTGCTCTTGAGAAAATATATCATCAGTTTCTTATGGCTCTAGGGTTGTGTGGTTTACTTAAGTGTCTGGGGAAAACTTGTTCTTGGGCTTCATAACTCTAGTCTGTCCAATATTTTGTTTGCTTAACTGGAAGAGCATGTACGCATTTGTAGAGTTCAATGGACCACTATCTTTTTCGATTTCCAATATAATTTGAAATTCACACATATTAGTGAGAGTGTCTCTCTTCTTATCCCTTTTTTTTAAGAAGCAAAAGGCTCATTTCGTGATGTCATTTATTATTTCTCATGTTCATTAATATGGAAGTTTGGAGCTGGCAGCCTTTATTTCAAGTCCATGTTGCTGTTGCATTCTTAGGATGCAATTTCTGACATTCTAAAGTTGCAAACATGGCAGTTGTAGTTTATTGCAAAGGTCGGGCAATAGTAACTGTATTCTTTATTCGCAATTGGGTGATGTTGAGTCAGTTTTGCTTTCATTACATCAATAATACTCACTTAATGAAGTTCTGATCTTTTTTTGGAGTTTCATCTTACTGGCTATGGATTTCTGATTCTGAGACTTCTATAAAATGTAGGACCATATGAACCAAACAACATTGAGGCGTCCATCACGTTCTGTTTCTCGTGCATATGATGATATTGTTGATCCTTCTGAGTACCAATTTGCGCATCTCCATCAAAATATGACATCTTTGGACGCATTACATTCTCGTGAAAAGATTCAAGGCATGTCTACTCTCCAGAATGTCGGCTCATCAGGTTCTCAGTCTTATGGTTCGGCCATGGTTACATCACTGTCAGGAAGTACCACCCCTGATCCTCAGCATGTGGCTAGCGCTCCTAGTCCACGTATTCCTTCTGCTGGAGGAGGGAGGAGGGCATCGCTAGAGGATGTTTCATCTCATATGGGTGAACATACTGATTTGGCTGCTGCATTGTCTGGCATGAGTTTATCAGACAACAATATGGGAGATGAAGGGAAGCATCAAAAGTATCAAATTCATAATGAGATTGATGATCCTCAGAACCTCTTCCGATTGCAGAATGGTCAGAATCCTATGAAGCAACATCCATATGCAAAAAAATCTGAATCTGCTCAGTTTCACAAGTCTGCAGGTTCCTCTGCTCAATACTTGATAGGATCGTCGATGCCAACTCTCAACGGTGGAGAAAGTTCTCCATCTCAGTATCCAACTGTTGATAGTCCTAATTCAACATTTTCTGCCTATGCTTTAGGAGGTTATGGTATGAATCCTTCATCACCGTCCATGTATGAAAACCAGCTTGGGGCTGGTAACTTGCCCTCCGTACTGGGGAATATAGCATCTCCTGTGGGTGCAAGTGGAATTGATGCTCGTGTAACAGGAGGCGGATTGAGTTTGGGTCCTAATTTAATGGCTGCAGCAGCAGAACTACAGAGCCTTAATAGACTTGGTAATCATACCTTGGGGAGCTCTCTGCAAATGTCTCAGATAGATCCGTTGTACCTACAGTACTTGAGGTCACCTGAGCATCTTGCTGCTCAGCAAGCAGCTCTCAATGACCCAACAGTTAATAGGGAATCTTTAGGGGCTTCATACATGGAATTGCTTGAGCTTCAGAAAGCTTATCTGGAGACGTTGATTGCATCTCAAAAATCCCAATATGGTCTTCCTTATCTTGGCAAATCTGGTGGCTTAAATCATGGTTACTATGGGAACCCAGCACTTGGCCTTAATATGGCATATCCTGGAAGCCCTTTGGCAGGTGCAGGTCTTCCAAATTCCCCATTTGGTCCTGGTAGTCCTGTAAGGTATGGGGAAAGGAACATGCGTTTTAATTCAGGGATGAGAAACTTAGCTGGTGGTGTCATGGGAGCTTGGCATTCTGAGGCTGTTTCTAACTTGGGTGAAACCTTTGCTTCCTCATTACTGGACGAGTTCAAGAGCAATAAGAGTAAGTGTTTTGAACTATTAGAGATTGAAGGTCATGTTGTTCAGTTCAGGTATGCATTTTCAGCTAGCAGCACTACTCTTCATGTCATATTAACCTCTAAAACCTTACCATTACTAAAACATTTCTATAAGCAGTGCGGATCAGTATGGAAGTCGCTTCATTCAACAAAAACTCGAGACTGCTACCACAGAAGAGAAGAACATGGTCTTCCAAGAAATTATGCCACAAGCCCATTCTTTGATGACTGATGTGTTTGGTAATTATGTGATCCAGAAGGTATATTCCTCGGTGTTTCTTTGTTAAATCTTTTTCATGTTATATGTCTTCACTTCTAATTTATGTGAAAAAAGGTGTTGTTAATCGAATGAATAGGTCATGTAACTTTCTTCTTGCCTTCTGCTATTCACATTTCTCAGTTTTTCGAGCATGGAAGTTCACTCCAGATAAGAGAACTGGCTGACCAGCTCAATGGGCACGTACTCACCCTTAGCCTTCAGATGTATGGTTGCCGAGTAATCCAGAAGGTATCTTAGTTTCTTTTATTGTGGCTGCAGTGATATCGATATCATGTTCTCTGCTCAAATCCTTCCGATTTCTCAAGTTCATTCACAATACTAATATTTTTAATGTCTTCAAATCTCACTCTTGTTTTGCTATTTTTGTTTTGAAAGCTTGTTTTCTGTCTGAAACTTGGGAAGTTCACCCAGTTGCTGTTATTTGAAATTGTGAACTGGTACTATTCCACTGTCATTTGTGGAGTAATTATAATACGTGAATTTCACATTGCTAGTTCTGGTAAGTCACCGAGTGGGTCAGTCTTTTAGTTCTGCCAGATTAAAATATCTAAGGAGGATGTTGCAGATGCCCGGGACCTGTCCGGTAGGTGGGTAACCCTCTAGCTTGACCAGCCCAGCTATGGAGCTAGGTGTACACTGCCATGTGATATTGTCTTATTTCTTTCTTTCTTTACATGCCTTTTGAACTGGTCTTGGTGAGACTAAGAAAGTGTGATTCTGTTTGCTAGAGCTTTTGTCAACTTTCTAACTGCAGCTTTCTATTCTAATATTGGAGTGCGATAGTATTTGTAACTTTCCCCTCAAATGTATCCTGATAAAAAGGATTCCCCTTCGAATACTAAACACTTCTCCAGCTTTAAAATGAATTCATCTGATCCATCTCTCTGTCCTGCATGCCTCTAATTAAAAGGTTTGCATACCCCTAGTCTACCTCATGTTACCAGATTTCACTGAGTGGTCCCTGCTTAATGATGAGTAATCTCAGTTGATTGGCAGCTGGTTTTAATCATTCTTCTGATGGCTATAATCGTTGAATGCCATACGTTCTTATATGAATTATCAGGCCATAGAGATGGTTGATCTGGATCAGCAGACTAAAATGGTCACTGAGCTTGATGGTCATGTTATGCGCTGTGTTAGAGATCAGAACGGGAATCATGTAATCCAGAAGTGCATTGAATGCATTCCAGAGGATGCTATCCAGTTCATTATTTCCACATTTTATGATCAAGTTGTGACATTGTCCACCCATCCATATGGATGTCGGGTCATACAGGTCAAATAATTCAATATATGCTGATCTCTTTTGTCAATTATATTGTCGATGAGATGATGCCCGTTTCTAAATTTTCTTTCTAATTCCAGAGAGTCCTGGAACATTGCCATAACCCTGAAACCCAGAACATTGTGATGAATGAGATCTTGAAAACAGTTTGCATGTTGGCGCAAGATCAATATGGGAATTATGTTGTTCAGGTTTGATCTATTTCTCAACCTACATGTGAACATCCCTAAGGGTGCCTAGAGTGTGCTAATTTAGAGAGAATGCAACTTGTCTGCAGAATACTGAAACAACTCTGCTTTGTTCCAAAAGGTTGTGTGAGACAATGCTGTTTGACCAGCTATTGGTCGTTCTTTTACTATAGATTTTGGTTTTTTACTTCTTTTGAAGCTCCTTGGCACAAGGAAGTCCTTCCTTGAATTGCTATACATCTTTCCATCCAGGGGTTTCTAAAGATTTTTCTCACCTCCTACTTGACACGTGAAAGAATGCGTTTTCACAACTTAATTCATATCCCCAAGTTGATGGGAGTAAATTTTAGTGCTAAATACTTGTATTTTTTGGATATGTTTTTTTATATACAAGTTAAAATTACAGGAGGTTGTGTTCTAGAATTGCCATCAACTTTCTCATAAACAACAAATTTTCTAAATTCATTATTTGCTGTAAATGAAATATGAGTATTCATGTCTCAATGTTGTAGTGTACACTGGACAAACGTCATCAACTTCCTGGGTGGATTATTTCTCTTATTATTTAGCTCAGATGTTCTGCTTGCTTCTCTGATCGATCCAAGTTTTTTTTACAGCATGTACTGGAACACGGAAAGCCTGAGGAGCGTACTGCTATAATTAGTAAACTGATGGGACAGATAGTTCAGATGAGCCAGCAGAAATTTGCCTCAAATGTTGTGGAGAAGTGTTTAAGCTTTGGAACTCCCGAAGAACGTCAGACCTTGGTAAATGAGATGATTGGCACCACTGATGAAAATGAACCTCTTCAGGTTTGTTACTTTCTCAGATGCTTCTTCAGTAGTGCATACTCAAGCTATAGGAAATCCTATTACCACCGACTGTTGGATCTCAGAGGCTAATCTAGATTTAGTTACTCTTATGTGATTGATTTAAGTTTATGTTTATATGATCTAGTGAGAGCACCTAACCTTCGAGAGTATTTAGCTTTTGCTATGTGTATGAAGTAAACTTACTATGTGATTGATTTAGTTTATGCTTTTAGATGGTCTAGTGGGAGCAATTATTCCTTCTATGGTAGGGGCATTTAGCTTTTACTATGGAACTACGTACTTTTCCAGTTCTGCCTTTTAGTTGAAGTTAACAAGTTCACTTTGGAGAAAATGCAACGTCAGGCTAGGATTTGCCTAACTAAAATGAGTAAGACCTTGTCAGTCTTCTGGATTCTTTTGGTGTAGTTGACATTTGTTACGAGTACACTCTAACTTGTATACTTTCTATTGATAAAAATTATACAGTTAATTTTTTCCTTAGGGAGCTTATAAACTGTTTTTTGCATGGGATATTACTTTCAACTCTTTATTCACTTATTTATGAGACTTCTTCCTTTTTCAATGCATCAGTATTGAGAGATATGGTGGAAAATTTTCCAGTAAATAAACATGTTATGTAGAAGAATGTAAGATAAAGGAACAAACTAACGAACCAGAGCTTAATAGATAACCAGAAACTAAGGGACAGATTACTAATTCGCGTGTAACAGATGGAAACAAGATCAATAGAAAAGAATGCCTTATGAGAACATATTTATAGGTGATTGGGTTGATCATGAAGAAAGAAATAATTTCACTTGTTCACAAATTAAAGCTTTTATTAATTTGATGTATGTACAGGCGATGATGAAAGATCAATTCGCAAACTATGTTGTACAGAAAGTGCTGGAGACTTGTGATGACCAGCAACTTGAACTCATTCTCAACCGAATCAAGGTTCATCTAAATGCTCTGAAGAAATATACTTATGGAAAGCACATCGTTGCCCGTGTAGAGAAACTAGTTGCTGCTGGAGGTATTCTTTTGCTCTTTCTTTCCTTCTAGTTTTCAAGACTATAAAATTGTCCCGCATCTTGCACGAGGAGAGGCTCATTTACCTTTAGGCTCACATGTCAATCACATGAGCCCAGTCAAATTGTCTGTGACAGCCAATATCATTTCCAGCTTTTGTTTTGCTCTTGCTCATTGTATAACCATTAAAATTATAGCAGTAAACTCTACCGTTTTGACTTCTTGTTTCCATTCTTGATGTGCTCTTAAAATAACCTGGTACGCATCTTTTGCAGAAAGGAGGATCAGCTTCCTGGCGTCATATTCTGCTGCTGCTTAGATGGTGTAGGAAGGAAATTGTACAGCTAACTGAGGCTAGCATGAAGGTCTTTGTTTTCTTGCCCAGAGTTATAGCTTTACCTCTTGGTGATAGAACATGTTAAAAATAAAACTGTATGTGGTGTTTGTAATATTGTACATTATAGTTATGAGGCATAATCTATATAAGCAGGTTTTAGCTGTGAGGCTCAGATGGTAAACATACCTGGATGCCCCTGCTGCGGAGATAGAGTAACTGTACAAGGGTGTAAAGAAAAGCAAAAGAAAAAACTGTAGTGATGTCGTCTTAAACTGTACAAATTGTTGCCATATGCAGAGCCTGTTTATGGCAGCGAATTGTAATGTATGGATTCGATAATTATCTTTTCTTCTGTTATACAGAAACTTTCCCTTATATAGCCTAGGAATTATTAATCTTGCTTATTCTGCTTTACTGATTTCATTCAGAATATCTTACCTATTAGTATAATATATGTATTGATAGATTTGTAAATTTAAAAACCAGAATTAGGAATTGGCTTGGCGTGCCAAATTTATAGTTTGGTTATATTTTGGTATGATGGAAGCAAATATTTGTAGAAAAAGAGATCTTGCTTATAACTTATGTCTTCACGTGAACTTCAAAAAATGGTCGAAATCGCCTGTTTTGCTTTCCTGGCCATAAAATTCTATCAGGGCCTTGCCAATGCCGCTGAGCCATCTGGGCCGCTTGCCGGGCTCGTCCCTGACCCACCCATATGATTTTATGGGAATCTTGGCCCCGAACTCTAGGCAGCGCCAGAATTCGTGGGCTAACACCCCAAAAAATGGTCGAAATCGCTTGTTTCGCCTTCCTTGTGCCATAAAATTCAACCAGGGCCCCGCCAACGCCGTCGGACCACCTGGGACGCTTGCCGGGCTCGTCCCTGACCAACCCGTATGATTTTTCGAGAATCATTGCTCGGAACTCAAGGCAGCGCCAGAATCTGTGTGCTAACACCCACGAAAAATGGTCGAAATCGCCTGTTTCACCTTTCTTGGGCCATAAAAATTCTACCAGGCCCCCACCAACGCCGCCGAGCTACCTGGGCGGCTTTCCGGGCTCGTCCCCGACCCACCCGTATGATATTTCGGGAATCTTTACCCGAAACCCCAGGCAGCGCCAGAATTCGTGGGCTAACACCTACGAAAAATGGCCGAAATCGCTTGTTTCGCCTTCCTTGGGCCATAAAATCCTACCAGGGCTCTGCCAATGCTTCCGGACCACCTGGGCCGCTTTCCAAGCTCTTCCTCGACCCACTCATATGAATTTTTGGGATTCTTCGCTTCCCGCCATTGCTGTCGGGCCACCTGGGCCACTTGCCGGGCTCCTCCCCGACCCACCTGAATGATTTTTCAGGAATCTTTGCCTGGAACTCCAGGCAGCGCCATAATCCGTGGGTTGACACCCACAGAAAATGGCAAAAATCGCCTGTTTCGCCTTCCTTGGGCCATAAAATCCTACCAGGCGCCCACCAACGCCGCTGGGCCACCTGGACCGCTTGCCGGGCTCGTCCTCGACCCACCCGTATGATTTTTCAGAAATCGTTGCCCGGAACCCCAAGCAGCACCAGAATCCGTGGACTTCCACCCACGAAAAATGGCCGAAATTGCCTATTTCGCCTTCCTTGGGACATAAAATCCCACCAGGCCCCCGCCAACGCCGCCGGGCCACCTGACCGCTTTCCAGGCTCGTCCCTGACCCACCCGTATGAGTTTCTGGCAATCTTTGCTCGGAACCCCAGACAACGCCAGAATCCGTGGGCTAACACCCACGGAAAATGGCCGAAATTGCCTGTTTCGCCTTCCTTGGGCCATAAAATCCTACCAAGCCCCCGCCAACGCTGCCGGGCCACCTGAATCGCTTGCCGAGCTAGTCTCCAACCCACCCGTATGAATTTTTGGGAATCTTAGCTCGGAACCCCAGGTAGCGCCAGAATCTGTGGGCTAACACTCACGTAAAATGGCCAAAATCGCCTGTTTCACCTTCCTTGGGCCGTAATATCCTACCAGGCCCCCGCCAATGCCGCCGGGCCACCTGGACCGCTTGCCGGGCTCGTCCCTGACCCACCCGTATGATATTTGGAGAATCTTTGCACGAAACCCCAGGCAGCACCAGAATCTGTGGGCTAAAACCCACGGAAAATGGCCGAAATCGCCTGTTTTGCCTACCTTGGCCATAAAACCCTATCGAGCCCTCGCCAATGCCACCGGGCCACTTGTTGGGCTCGTCCCCGACCCATCCGTATGAAATTTCGAGAATCTTTACTCAGAACCCCAGACAACACCAGAATCTGTGGGCTAACACCCACGGAAAATGACCGAAATCGCCTGTTTCTCCTTCCTTGGGCCATAAAATCCTACCAGGGCCCCGGTATGAAATTTCGAGAATCTTTACTCAGAACCCCAGACAACACCAGAATCTGTGGGCTAACACCCACGGAAAATGACCGAAATCGCCTGTTTCTCCTTCCTTGGGCCATAAAATACTACCAGGACCCCGCCAACGGCGCCGGACCACCTGGGCCGCATGCCGGGCTTGTCCTCGATCCACCCGTATGATTTTTCGGGATTCTTCGCCCGAAACCCCAGATGGCGCCGGAATTCTGGGGCTCACACCCACCGAAAATGGCCGAAATCGCTTGTTTCTCCTTCCTTGTGACATAAAATCCTACCAGGGCCCCGCCAATGTCGTCGGACCACCTGGGCCGCTTGCCGGGCTCATCCCGTCAACGCTGCCGGACCACCTAGGCCGC
Organism: Solanum virginianum; assembly: GCA_000787875.1. Lineage (NCBI taxonomy): Eukaryota > Viridiplantae > Streptophyta > Magnoliopsida > Solanales > Solanaceae > Solanum > Solanum virginianum. The sequence goes on from DF359344.1 coordinate 61,916, forward strand.
TTGCCGGGCTCATCCCCGACCCACCCGTATGATTTTTTGGGATTCTTCGCCCGGAACCCTAGATGGCACCAGAATACCCACGGAAAATGACCGAAATCGCCTGTTTCTCCTTCCTTGGGCCATAAAATCCTACCAGGGCCCCGGTATGAAATTTCGAGAATCTTTACTCAGAACCCCAGACAACACCAGAATCTGTGGGCTAACACCCACGAAAAATGGCCAAAATCGCTTGTTTCTCCTTCCTTGGGCCATAAAATCCTACCAGGGCCCCACTAATGCCGCCGGACCACCTGGGCCGCTTGCCGGGCTCGTCCCCGACCCACCGATATGATTTTTCAAGATTCTTCGCCCGGAACCCCAGATGGCGCCAGAATCCGTGGGCTAACACCCACGAAAAATGGTCGAAATCGCCTGTTTCTCCTTCCTTGGGCCATAAAATCCTACCAGGGCCCTGCCAACACCGCCGGACCACCTGGGCCGCTTGCCGGGCTCGTACCCGACCCACCCGTATGATTTTTTGGGATTCTTCGCCCGGAACCCCAGATGGCGCCAGAATCCGTGGGCTAACACCCACGAAAAATGGTCGAAATCGCCTGTTTCTCCTTCCTTGGGCCATAAAATCCTACCAGGGTCCTGCCAACACCGCCAGACCACCTGGGCCGCTTACCGGGCCCGTGCCCGACCCATCCGTATGATTTTTCGGGATTCATCGCCCGAAAACCCAGAGGGCGCCAGAATCCGTGGGCTAATACCCACGTAAAATGTTTGAAATCGCCCGTTACTCCTTTCTTGGGCCATAAAATCCAACCAGGGCCCCGCCAATGCAGCCGGACCACCTAGGCCGCTTGCTGGGCTCGTCCCCGACACACCCGTATGATTTTTTAGGATTCTTCGCCCGGAACCCCAGATGGCACCATAATCCGTGGGCTAACACCTACAGAAAATGACCGAAATCGCCTGTTTCTCCTTCATTGGGCCATAAAATCCTACCAGGGCCCCACCAATGCCGTCGAACCATCTGGCCCGCTTGCCGGGCTCGTCCTCGACCCACCTGTATGACCTTTTGGGATTCTTAGCCTGAAACCCCTGATGGCGCCAAAATCCATGGGCTAACACCCACGAAAAATGGCCGAAATCGCCTGTTTCTCCTTCCTTGGGCCATTAAATCCTACCAGGGCCCCACCAACATCGTCGAACCACTTAGACCACTTGGTGAGCTCATCCCCGACCCACCCGTAAAATTTTTTGGGATTCTTCGCCCAGATCCAGGGCCCCACCAACACCGTCGAACCACCTGGGCTTCTTGCCGTGCTCGTCCCCGACCCACCCATATGATTTTTCGGGATTCTTCGCCCGGAACCCCAGATGGCGCTAGAATCCGTGGGCTAACACCCCCGAAAAATGGCG
>DF359343.1:0-43716 GCA_000787875.1 Solanum virginianum
CACCTTATCAACTTACCTATTAAGATGGGATGTACTATAATAATAATTTGATAGGTAAGTTGATATTAACTTACCTATTATTTCATCATGATGACATAATAGAGATAAGTTTGTTAATCAAGTTAATTAAGACTTTATTAAAAATAAAGTAAGACTTGATTAAGATCAACTTGTTTCTTATACATTGGATTGGAATATTAGTTTAATTAGAAAGGGAGGTTTCTTCTTCTTCTTTTTTTAAAAAAAATTATTAAAAACACCTCTAAACTTGGCGCAACTTATTAGTTTAATTCTCAAATTACTACCAGTCTTAAAAACATTTCTCTGCTTGATTAACTAAACTAAAATATACTTTTGAATTGTCACAAGTGTTAAAAATATCCCTTAATTTTTACTAAATTAAAGGTGTGTTTTACTCTTTCTTACAAGATTAAGGGTGTTTTTAAGTTTAGCTAGTCAAGTAAAAGAGTATTTTTAAGACTATCAATAATTTAAAAATAAAATTAATAATTCATTCTAAGTTTAAATGTATTTTTAATATATATTTTTTTTCAATATAAATTTAAGATGTACTTCAAAAGAATTAAAATTAAAAGTGTAGAAGGTGGAAAGTTGACTTTTGGGAGAAGGCAAAAATCCTTTTTGAAAGGATACTTTGAATCATAAAAATATAATAAAATATATGATAAATCAATATTTATCGAATTTGAAAAATAATTTTAGGAGAAGGCAAGAGTTTTTATTTATTTATGAAGACAAAGTGCAAGAAGTACAATATTAATTTTAATATCGTAACCAAAAGATTACGTTTAGTTAAGTGGATGTCATTTTCTACTAGTAATTTTAAGGAAATATTCAAATGCCAAAGGAACAATCAAGACTTTGTAATTATCTTTTACTATAATTAAATTAAAATTTTATATTATTAATTCATTGTAATGATTGAATCTTAAATTAAATTGGTGAGTCTGATAGGAAATTTAAATAATTGCAGAAGAAGGTGGTATTATTTAACAAGTTATAGTTGTTACCAAATATTTAACAAGTTATAGTTGTTACTTGTTATATTTAACCTAGAATGATTGACAAGTTGTAGTTGTTATTTATTAGATTTAACGAGAACTATAAAGAAAAAATATTATTGAATGATCATATTTGACGGTAAAGTTCTTACTATGTCTTGTTATTTTTGGTCTATTTCTAGTTATATGTGTGTAGGTATACTTTTTGCTATATTTTTGGTCTATTTCTAGTTAAATGAACATATTTTTTCATAGAATAATGTTAATAGTTATTTTAGATTGAATGAATATTTAATTTTAAGTCATTTATCCTATCTATGATTCTCTACTATTCAAAGACTTCAACAAAAAAAAATTATAAAAGACTTCTATATTAATTGGCCACTTACGTCAAAGTGTGGAAACTTTGTGTGAATGTAGAGTGGAACCTTTTTCCTTATGGGAAATTATAGAAAATGATCAATTGGATAGCACAATTTTGAATAGAAAAAAATGATATTATAAATCTTTTGTATGTATTATGTATGTATTGGTCTCTTGTATTATATTTTATTGATCTTTCATAAATAAACGAAGATATAATAAACCTTCTTAATATAAGAAATTTCACATCTACAAAACATAAAAGAGATATTGGGTATATAAATAATCATGTTTTACCTATTAGTGGCACATTTTAAGCTGCTCAAATTTAGGCTTAATCGAAAATATCAGTAGCAGACTGTACCATTATAGGAGAAGTGTACGAATACCCGGTTTTGAGACTATTATTTAAGCTATAGTCGAAGTACATAAACATTTACAAAATTGACCACTTTGGAATCAACTTGAAGCATAAGCGATCCAAATTGCAAAAAATCGCATCTGAAGTGTGACAACAAATTTTTGACATTTTTTCGTGAATTTTGTCTTATCAAAGTCTAAACTTTTGATATATATTGTTATTGAAATTTAAGCATATATGTTTCGAAAATAAAAGTAGTTTTTCTGAAGTTTAAACTATTAATCTTCATTCTTGTCAATGTTTTAAGTTTTTCCAATAATATCCACTTAATTTAAAGTCAATTTTCACATACATAATTCAAAACTCACTTTTGTAACAATAATAACTTTAATGTTAAAAAACTTTATGTAGCTATGTATGCTATTTCTTAAAAGATGTGGTTGTGTCATAAATGGCACAATGCAAAGACTATATAACTCAAATAATATTTATGAAGGATTATAAAATCAATTTTTCCTTGAATAATGAAGATGGGCCTTTATAATATTTTCCTCGAAAAATGTTTTGGGCCTCTTTTGCTTCAGGCCCAACTAATTTTTTCAAAGGTTAATGGGCTTAGGGGGTCAGCCCATCCCACACTCCTTTTGTTGAATCTTGCAAAGGGCCCAAAACATAACCCAACTTCTAGCCCACTAATGCTAGTTTGGGCCACGGTTCGATTCCAATCGCAACCTTAATTGGTTCAACCTTTTACTCTTTTCGTCCCATTTTATGCCTGAGTGTAGGCTTAGTCCTATGAGACTCATAATAGGACTCATTAGAGTTCTGATATTGGAAAAGTTACATATTTTATCATTCAGGTAAAAATAGTATAGTTTCATCATTCGATATTCATAACTAGATTTCCGTTCTAGTTCATATATAAGGCAACATTTTATCTACTCAATTATACAATCATACGTTATTTTGAAAATGATATGAGGATGTTGTAGTCACCCTACTAATAATGTCATCTTGTCCAAATATATATATACTCAAATATACAATCATACGTTATTTTGAAAGTGATATGAGGATGTCGTAGTCACCCTACTAATAATGTCATCTTGTCCAAATATATATATATATATACACACACTCAAATATACAATCATGCGTTATTTTGAAAGTGATATGAGAATGTCGTAGTCACCCTACTAATAATGTCATCTTGTCCATATAGAGTATTAAAAAACAGATCTAACTATCGACTATCTGATAAGACTCAAGTAAATAAATTATTTAAGAGAGCGACAAATAATAGCTTATGTATTTCAAATAGATTCAATAATTTGTTTGTATACAAAAGAAAAAAATATTTTTACTCTATTGATATAATATTTTTTTAACGATGAAAATTCAATTGAATCTCATTTTTTACCAAAAAAAAAATATGATTATACCTCACATAATAAATATAAGTTATGCATTTTTTCTTGATAAGTGAAATTTGTGACTAAATAATTTAAGATTTTAGATAACATTGACATGTGTTATGTTAGTCAAAAGGAAAAACTTATTTCATTAGTCAAAAGTACTACGATGCAGACAAATTATTTTTATAATATAAAATATTTATTGAGATTGGGAAGCACATCGTAAATAGTGACGATTGAATCTGCATTAAATTAATGTCAATATTAAAAATATTTTTTGTTAATTATATGGCACAATTTTAATTTGCTTCATTTTTTTCTCCTTTCCACACGGATTCCCAAAAGAAAAAAAAAACCATTAATCTTTTGTCTTTTATCTACTTTAATTACGAAATAACTTTTAAATAGAATTGAAAAATTAAAAAAAAAACTATTATCAAATAAGACTTTGGTGTCATTGTGTTTTTGAGATATTCAAGTTTTTTTCCTTTTTCTCATTATTTTCCCACCCCGCATCAATCAATTTGATTTGATTTTATATATTATCTGTTTGATTTATTAATTTTTGATTTTTAAATATGTTAAACTAATAACAAATTAATAAAATATTTTTTTTATCGATTTTTGGTCTTTAACAGTTCGATTTTTGATTTTTGGTTTACCTAATAAGAAAATATTCATAAAATAAATATGTGACTTCTCTAACAATTTGACGCAGTACGATAAGATACAGTAAAATAAACAAACTAATTAAGCATCTAAACTTAATAATATGCAATATTTGAGCTCCTATTCTAATTTACTTTCCAACAAAAGGGTTATACATCGAAAACCAAGCAAATACATGACTTACAAGTATCGATTTAGTATCAAGTGACGTTAAATTATTAATATTAATATTTATGAAAAGCTAAAGTAGTAAATTATTATAGTTTTAATGTGTTATCGATCTACCCAATAACTCAATAACCTGATAACAATAAATAAAACCCAAACCGATAAACCCAATATCTTTTTTTCTTTTTAGAAAAACCATTAAAAATTCGTTAACCCAATAATCTGATAACAATAAACCAATAACATTTTTTCCGGTTCGACTTTTGCACACTCCTACTTTCTTTAGACTTTCATTTTCTTTTTTCACAATTTGGCTAATTAATTATATTAAAACATGTTTCTATTTTACTAACTAATCCAAACTATTGATCAATAATTTAAATTTAGTTTAGTGATAAAAAGTGTACATGATCTAGAGCTAGAGACAAATTTCATATTTGAACTTTGCTCCAAAAAAATAAAAATAAAAATTAGTATTTAAATAATAACAAATAGAGATGGACCTACTATAAAACTGTATGTAATGATTCCCAAGATATTTTAATTATCAAAACTAACATGTTAATACTTAAACAATACAAGGATGATATTGGAAATTAGCCTTCTTGCAAAAATTAAAATAAATTATTAGGATAAATATAGAAATGCATAACATGTTTTCTAATTTTCCCATGGTCCAAGACACTTAATAGTTATCGCCTTATTATTCTGATTCATTCAGATTCACATCGTGTAAAGAGGAAATAACCCTTACCTTGGGGTTTTTTTTCATTATCAAAAATTAAACTCGAGATTTCTAGTTAAGTTACTATTGACTAATTTCTTGTAGACAAGAACTTGCAAAGAGTGACCATTTCCCCATGCTCCAAGCCAATTAACACTTTCTTGCATGTTTTTTCACATAGTGTGTGATACTCGCTTTACCATTCTGACTTACTCAGATTCTCCAACTGCTTAAAGCCGAGACCTTTGATTAAATTACAAGTAGTCAATTTCTTGATGGAAACTAAGCTCTTCTTGTAAACAAGAACTTGCAAAGGGTAGCCACTCCCCAACATTGATCCAAGACACTTGACAATCTCTTGTGACCTTGGATCAATCATTGCAAGATTAGAACTTGTAGTTTCAAGAAAAATCTCCCCATTGACACCATATCCAATTGGTCTTTTAACAATCAAAGTGGATTCAAGAACCAATTTTTTGGTCCAAAGTCCAAACTTTTCCATCACCCAAATCTCAATACATGTCTTGCTTTCAACAAGATGATGAAACAACATAGAAACATAACCATCATACAAACCAAGTGTCCCTAAACTTGAATTGAACACATTTGGAGTTTGTATCACTTGAAATTCTTCATTCCTAAAATCAAATGCAAGAATTTCACAGTGTCGTTCGCCGTCGATTTTCTTCCAATAATAAAATCCATCAAGATATGAATCAAAATATGACATGATTATATGATTACTCAAGAATGTATTGTCCTCAAAATGCCTCCAAGAATCAGTACTTAGTGAATAAACTGAAACAACAGCTGATGCACTTCGTGTAAATGTTTCTTCCTTCCAAAAATAATCCCTTATCCATACAACTTTGTAATCTTTACTCAAAGGGTCCATTCCAAATCCAAAATGATGAGCATAAGACCTTAGACTCTTCGAAAATATCGATGAATGCGTGTCATAACCTCTAGAAGCCATGCAATTATGGAGAATCCAACATGGGTGCGGCAACAACTCTGAAGAGTCTGAGCAACATAGCCTAAAATCATTGTCTCTCGAACTCTTCAAAAATGTTGACTGGTGTGTGGTGCATGGGTGCGGCAATATTTGTGGAGAGTCTGAGCAACATAGGCTAAAATCTGTGTTATTCGGACTCTTCAAAAATCTCAACCGTTGCATGTCACATACTCCAAAAGTAGCACATTTCTTGAGATTCCTACACGAACACGACACCATTTCTGGAGAGCCCGAGCAACAGAGCCTGAACTCCGCGTTGCTCGGGCTCTTCAAAAATGTCGACCCATGCGTCTCAGAACCTCCAGAAACATCGCATTTCTGGAGGATCCGACACGATTGCTGAAACATTTTTGAAGAGTCTGAGCAATACATCTGACTAAAAAACACACAAAAAGGTGGACTTGGTACTATTATTTTCATGATTTCCTTTGTAGCAGGGTTCCACATAGCCATTTCATTTTTATCAAGATTATGCACAAAGAAAAGTCCATTCAAGGGGCCAATTATTGGCTTTAAAGAAGTGGATTTGTGAAAGTAATAATCTTGAAGCATCAAAGGGTATTCATCAATTGAACTAGATAATTGATTAGTGTCAAAGAAATAGAGATGAATAAAAGGAATTTCATAATTTTTCTTGTGGAAAAAATGTTTGATAATAAAATTTGGAGATTGAATAAGTATGTACCAGTATTTGCAAACAGATTTGAGTTTCAATATAGATTTCACAGGCAAAATTGATAATATCTCCATGATTATATCCTCTGGAAGTTGATCAAAACTTGTAAAAGACCTCTCCATTTTGCAAGAAAATGTCACTTTCTTGATTGGATAATAATGAATTGTCTTATTGTGACCTCACAATTGTTGAAAGTCCTCTTATATATAAGCTCAACTTGTTTTGAAATATAAGAAGTATTAAATTTGATTTTTTTTTTTTTACTTATTTTATGAACTTGTTAACATATACATGGAGTCAAGATTTAAAGCTATTGTGTTTGGATGAATTCCGTAATTTTTTTATATGAGTGTGATGTTTAGGTTGACTTGAGCATACCACGACTAATTATATGAGGTACACACGTGACTCATTCTACAAAAAATCTGCTACTTTATGCTAATACAAATATCAATGACTTTATTGATCAAGATTTGAATTGATGAGAAGAAAACACTTACTAATTTTTTTTCTCCAATAAAATTTCATAATTCTCAATGATTTTTATTAATTAAATGAATTGATATTTTTATATAAATAATTTTTAATTTCCATATTCCCAACTACCAAAAATATCACGAAACATGCCAAAGTGACACTCTTTAGATATTTTATTTTTGTTACAAGACAAATTTAAAATCATTTTTTGGTTGCAATTATCAAGAAAGGCATTAAAGGTGAGCAACAAGATTCTTTATGATTATTTTTGTTCTAGTCAATGAAACAGAATTATGATTTATTTGTCTCTACTTCATTTTACCAAAAAAATAAAGTCAAATACCTATCAAATTATTATTATGTTTATTAAATGTAATATTTGTATTCTTTATATTCATCTTAGTCTATGGAATGAATCTGTGACATAAGAATGATAAAAAGGAGAATTTGGAATCAACTTGCAGACACGTCAATTATTTTATTAAATATTTATTATTTCTCTATCAGTATTAGATATCAAATAATTTAATTCATCTATTTTTTGCTTTTTGATCACGTAAAAAGAAAAATATCTAATGACTTTGTTCTTACTTTATTAGGAGTAAACATTAATCAAGAATCAACATCTCATTCAACTTTAATTGCAAACTTGCAGTTGCTACTATGCTATCATATCTGGAAAAAGTTGTTCTCGTCTAGTGTTTATACTGAATTTGATGTAAACATCAGATGCGGATAGGTTTTTACTTTAATCTTGCTCTCAATAATTCTTGGAGAATTTTCTGTGGAAAATCCTAAGAAGTTGTACTAATGTGGAGAGAGCAAAATCTACTGTAGTAATGAAGGCAACCATCTTTTCTTTGATATGATGATGTCTGGATTAATTTGCTCGAACCTCGATAATTTCAGACACTAGTTATATTCCACTAAAATATCAGGTAACTTTGTCCATCAAGATTTAGGTAGGTGGAAAAAAATTACTTAGTGTTTTTACCTCTATTGGAATTTGAACCAGCAATGTCATGATTTACTTTACTAACCACTAAGTCACGCTCTTAAGTGCGACAACCACCTTTTTTTCCGATGGTGGGGGTCAAAGCTAGCTTGCTCGCTTATTGACTATTCCATTAAATGCATGTTACCTTCAACCAACACATGTATCATGTAACTTTGTCGACCAAAGCTCAGGTAGATGGAAAAAAGATCAACTAACATTTGAACTTGAGAAGACAACCACAATGTTACAAGAATTGTCCTTCATCCAATCTTTCAAAAACAGTCTTTCTATCCTTACGATGTAAGGAAAAATACACTTGTGGAAATGCCATTTTGAAAACTGAATAGCCAAATCAGGGAATAATGTGGTATTTCAACATCAAATTTTGCCTCCTGTTGTCCAGCCAGGAGCAGATCTACACTTACATTGTGGATTCAGCAGAACACAATAGCTTTCGAAATCTTTTATTTGTGTACAACAACAGTATACCTAATGAAATCCCACTAGCGAAGTTTGAGTAAGGTGATATGTACGCAGCCTTACCCCTACCTTGTGAAGGCAAAGAGGTTGTTTCTGATAGACCCTTGGCTTAAGTAAAACATATCAAAAATCAAACAAGTAAATAACGAATGAAGAAGAGAACATCAACAACAACAAATAATACGATCATTGCATTTGCATATTCAATAAATTATTATTCAACTCAATAATCAAAAAGAGTTATGGTCAAAACGCATAACTTCAAAATTCTGGATCCGCCTCTATAGTCCACCTAACTTGTAGAATACTCCATATCCACTTCTGGTGTGTTTCACTAGGAATGCAGAAACATTTACCATTCAGAAGACTCGACAGAAAACGGGGGTTAGAGAAGAAGACCAACAACATTACACCTCAGTCTCAAACAAGGATTACGTTATATGAATCATCACTAACCATGCTACGCCATTTAAACTCATCTCATGCCAATATTAAACAGTGAAGACGACTAAGAGCCATATAAATTGCTGATAAACGGAAGAAAAAGAATAGTGATCTAGGCAAGACACAGCATACCAAGCAAAGACTCCCTTTAAACTTATATTAAAGGCAGACATAGTGTGAGTAACAAAGAATTTGGTAAGGGAACTTACAATAAATCAATGACTCATGTTCTTTTGATACGCGTCCTCGCTAGCCAGAGCTTAGGACTACTGCTTCACAAGGAACCTAGCACATCAACTAGTGATTCAGTGTCCTCTACATAGTTTTTGTTACACCAAAAATGAAAAAAAAGAATAGAATTCATCTTCGACTTTCTGCACAGAATTGCTTTTGTCTTCAAAACTCCTATAGTTCCTCTCCTTCCGAATTGTCCACCATATATACAAGCTGGGACAAGTTTCGCCACTTCTTTTGTCTCACTGAACCACCATTATAGTTCCAGCACTTCAATAAATCACAGCTTGTCGCTGGCATAGACCATATACGTTGCCACAACTGTCCTGTTATAGGACAATGTAGAAACAGATGGCTATTGCTTTCTCTGGCTGCATCACACATATAACATCTAGAGCATAGATGAAATCCCCTTCTTCTTAAGTTTTCTTGAGTGAGACATGCTTCTCTTGCGACTAGCCAAGAAAAACATGACTTTGTAAGGGGCCTTAGTCTTCCAGATGAACTTCCGTGGCCACTGGTCAAATTGTGCTTTTTGCCTAATATGATAGTTGTATGCAGATTTGACAGTGTAGACTCCATCACTTCCAGGTTTCCAGCAAAACGTATTCTCAGATTCTTGAAACTTCGGAAAGATTCCATGATATTGAAGAAGTCCACGACTCTTTCCAATTCCCAATCATGTAATAATCTTCTAAAAGTGATATTCCACGACTCCAGAGCTTCTCCTTCTTCAAATAATAAGCAAATACAAATGTCTTCCCACAAACCAATTGGCCTGGCAACATCCCAATGGGAGTCTTATACATCTCTCATACGCCCATAAGGCATCATCCAGGAGTTGAAAAGACAATGAAAAAATTTACATTGTAAATTTCTTACTTTTCTTCATTCTACATTTATTCTTTCATTAAAGCACCACTTCAATTGACTTTGCAGTTAACACTCCATATATCTTGGTGCTTATCGAAGTTTTTTTCATTCTTGACAACAGCTATAGAAGCCTTGCAGTCAATGCGTGAATTAGTAACAACAAGGATAGAAGAAAAGCAAACGATATGTTTACTAGAATTGAAAGGAAAAGCTGAGTCCAAAATTTTGATCACGAACAAAATTTATCATAAAGAACAGTGTTGTACCAATATACAAAAAAAGACAATGAACTAGTAACAACAAGGGTGGAAGAAATGCAAACGATATGTTTACTTGAATTGGAAAAAAAAAAAACTGAGTCCAAAATTTGATCAAGGAAAAAATTTATCATAAAGAACACTGTTGTACCAATATACAAAAAAGACAATCACCACTAAGATCATGTACCTCCTTGCCCCCTCGATGAGACAAAATTTTGAACTCCACCGCAGAGAACAGTTGTTCAAAATCTATTCATATTCGAACTGAACATCTACATGCAAATACTTCCTCATAAGCCTCACAATAAAAGACGTGAAGTTGGCTAACATATGGCATTCTTCGTCCGTTTTGGTTTCTGAGACAACTCCGTAGATTACCAACTTCCTCAGGTTAGGGCACCTTTCCAGTAGTCCTGCTACCCAATGCGAGAACAGGTCGCTAATGACCGTCCATCCAAGTTCCAAGACGACCACATTTTCCAACTGAAAAGAATCCTGTGATTCATAATGAAGTGCTGTCTCTCTAAGTTCATAGCTCAACGATAGATGACTTAATTGAGGAAAGCAAGTAGAAATCGTCTCGATATCCACAGCTTCATCCTCATCATCAAATACAACTCCCCATAGCCTTAGTCTTCTCAGCCTTGGTGATTTTGCTATCATGTGATGGAACTTGGACCACATAATTGTGAAATTGCTGACATCCACAATCTCGAGATTTTCAGCACTTTCACCAATATCAAGATGGATGACACTAACATCATCGATCTTAAGGAGTCTCAATGAACCCTTACTAACAAGCTCAAAGACCTCAAGTGTACAATCTTTCAAATGCAGCTTCTCAAGACTGTCCGCTTCCAGAATGATTTTATCCAAACTAATGGCTTCAATGTAGATATCTTTCAATGAGTTACTAGTCAGCTCCATCGTTGCCTGTGGATCAGACATAACAATGTCTATACTAACAAGACTTAAGACCTCAATTTTAGGGCAGGCATTAAGAAAAAGGCTCAGATCTAAAGCCGAGATACTTACATAACTTAGCGAAAGAGACCTCAAGCAAGGGAACTTTTGGTAACTAGGTTCAACGCCTGTGATTGTATTGTGTGCAAGAGACAACACTTCTAGCCTCTGGCGACCACATTTTTCAAGTATATTAATGTTTGGGGTAGTCCTGACATTGTAATGTAACTGGCGTAGCGTTTCTCTGGTATACATTAGCCAAGCTATCACTGGAGCAGCAGAGAACTCATCGACATCATCCATGATGATCGAAAGGCAATGCAGTCCATTAGTCTGGAATATCGTCTGAGTTAGAATTATCTCAAGTCTGCTCCTTGTGAGCTCATGATAAACAGGCCAGTCATTCGAGTTAAACGTGAGTGTATGAAGATGATTCCTCCAAGCCTCTCGCCACTTCTGACAAGTAGAAGATGCAATCACAACATCTCGCGCAGCTCCAAGACGGGACAAAATGTTCCCAATAACCTCAACAGGAAGGTACTCCATACCCCCAAATACAACAACAAATCACACAAAAGGGCCCCTAGAAAACAATGCTATAGTCCAAGCAACAGAATCGACCCACTTAAATCTCCATACTGCATCACAATATTATCCAAGGGATTCCTATAAATGAAAACGCCAACATCTGGTGAAAACTATTCATTCATAAGCTAATCCAACCCCAGATTATCAACCAAAAATGGAATATCCAGAGACCCTTTTAAGTGAACTAGCAAATAACAAATCTACCAGAGACAATTTCTTCATTCCCACTATAAGTCAGCCAAAACCCCAAATCAAGAATCTAGTTTCTGAAAAGATACACAGCACAATCAAGTTAAAGTTTTGATCTTTGAGGGCAATATTTGAGCAGCCAAAATTCCCATCATGAACTCATCAACTTCCAACCCTGACACCCATAATCAAAAATCTGGTTTTCTGAAAAAGACACAGAGAATACCAAGTTAAAGTTTTGACCTTTGGGGCAATCTTTCCAAAAATCCCATCTTAACACAAAAAATTCCAATCCTGAAACTCATAATCAAGAATCTAGTTTGTGAAAAAGATACAAAGAGCATATCAAAGTTAAAATTTTTGACCTTTGGGGCAGTAAAATTCCCATCTTTAACTCATCAAATTCCACAATATAAACAACCAAATCAAGAATCTCAAAAGAAAAAATGGTAACACAGATTATGAGGAAACCAAAAATTTAACAAAAACTTACCGCATGAATCATAGGATTATGATCAGCCCACACAACGAGAAATCAATGGATCAAACAAACACACACACACAGAGAGAGAATAGAAGGAATCTGATTCGATTTTCCTATGAAAGAAATGGTCAAGCCAGCATTCTGGTTGGGGGGTAGGGGTGGGCCAGACAAGACACAAACACACCAAAAAACAGTTAAGTGTGTGTTGGTGTGTGAAAAGTGGGTCGCATGTGAGAATCAATGTCACTATGGATTAAAATTTTGAATAAGGGGTGGAGCGATTAATGTTCTTTTTTATTTTTAATCGAAGGTATTGATTTCATTTTGAATATAAAATCACATTTATTAAAGGGGTTTAATTATCACTCAATATGGCTTGTTCGTTATTGTTGTTAATTATCTCTTAACGTGAAATTTATCGACATAAATTTAAATTTAATTTGATTCTAGTATGAATGTCAAACATCAATTCCATCAATAAATAAAAGAGAAACAACATTTAAAGTACAAGCAAATTATATTTTGAACATTTGAATAGAGTCAAAAAAGAATAATTAAGTGTATTGATTTTTAATATGATAGATTATAAAATTTTCGTTTAATTATGTGAAATATATAACTTTCTATTTTCACTTAACAAAAAGCATGTTGATCATATACTCAAAATTTTGATAGGCAAAATTATTCAGTATTCACCCACTCATACGATTTTTTGGGAATGTTACGTCGATGCCCGCTTTAGCATCAGAATTCGTGGGCTAACCCCCATAGAAAATTGTCGAAATCGCTTATTTCTTATTCCTTGGCCCATAAATCCTACCTGGTGACCTGCCGCCACCGAGCCACTTGGGCTTCTTGTCAGGCTCGTTGCGGACCCACTCATATGATTTTATGGGAAAGTTGCGTCGGAGCCCCTTGCAGCGCTAGATTCCGTGAGCTAACACCCACAGAAAACTGTCAAAATCGCTTGTTTCCTGTTCCTTGGCCCCTTGCAGCTCATTGCGAACCCAGCTGTATGATTTATCGGAGCCCCATACAGCCCCAGAATTCGTGAGCTAACACCCACAGAAAATTTCCGAAATCACCTGTTTTCGATTTCTTGGCCCATAAAATCCTACCAGGCCTCCGCCAGCGCCGCCGGGCCACCTGGGCCTCTTATCGGGCTCGTTGCCGACCCACCCGTATGATTTTTCAGGAATCTTACACCAGATCCCCATGAAGCACCAGAATACGTGGGTTAACACCCACAGAAAATCGTCGAAATCGCTTGTTTCTTGTTCCTTGACCCATAAAATCCTACCAGGCCTCCACCAATGTCGTGGGTGACTTGGACCTCTTGTCGGGCTCGTTGTGGACCCATCCATATGATTTTTTGAGAATCTTGCACCAGAGCCCCATGCAGCCCCAGAATTTGTGGGCTAATACCCACAGAAAACTCCAAAATCGCCTGTTTCCTATCCCTTGGCCCATAAAATCCTACTAGGCCTCTGCCAACGTCGCCGGGCCACCTGGGCCTCTTATCGGGCTCGTTGTAGACCCACCCGTATGATTTTTTCGTAATCTTGCGTCGGAGCCCCATGTAGTCCCAGAATTCGTAGGCTGGCCTATGAAATCCTACCAGGCCTCCGCCAACGCCGCCGGGCCACTTGGGCCTCTTGCCGGGCTCGTTGCAGACCCATCCGTATAATTTTTTGGCAATCTTGCGCTAGAGCCTGTTGTAGTCCCAGAATTCGTGGGCTAACACCCACGAAAAACTGTCGAAATCACCTGTTTCTGGTTCCTTGACCCATAAAATCCTACCAGGCCTCCGCCAACGCCGCCTGGCCACCTGGGCCTCTTGTCGGACTCGTTGCGGAGCCACCTTTATGATTTTATGGGAATCTTTTCAGAGCCCCATGCAGCCCCAGAATCCGTGGGTTAACACCCACAGAAAACAACCGAAATCGTCTATTTCCTGTTCCTTAGCCCATAAAATCCTATCAGGCCTCTGCCAACGCCGCCGAGGCCATCTGGACCTTGTGTTGGGATCCTTGCGGACCCACCCATATTTTTTTCTAGAATCTTGCGTCGGATCCCTATGCAGCCCCAGAATTCGTGGGCTAACACCCATAGAAAATTGCCGAAATCGCCTGTTTCTTGTTCCTTCTCCCATAAAGTCCTATCAAGCCTCTGCCAACGCCGCCGAGCCACTTGGGCCCCTTTTCGGGCTCGTTGCGGACCAACCCACATGATTTTTCGATAATCTTGCATCGGAGCCCCATGCAGCCCCCGAATTCGTAGGCTAACACCCATAGAAAACTGCAAAAATTGTTTACTTCCTGTTCCTTGGCCCATAAAATTCGACCAGGCCTCTTCCAACGCTGCCGAGCCACCTGGGCCTCTTGCGGAGCTCTTTGGGGACCCACCAATATTATTTTTTGGGAATCTTGCTCTAGAGCCCCATGCAGCCCTAGAATCCCTGGGCTAACACGCACAAAAAATTGCCGAAATCGCTTATTTCTTGTTCCTTGGCCCATAAAATCCTACCAGGCTTCTGTCAACGCTGCCGGGGCACCTAGGCCTCTTGTCGGGCTCATTGTGGACCCACCCATATGATTTTCTAGGATTCTTGCCCCGAAGCCCCATGCAACCCCAAAATCCGTGGGCTAACACCTAGAGAGAAATGCCGAAATCACTTGTTTCCTGTTCCTTGGCCCATAAAATCCTATCAGGCCTCCTCCAACGTTGTCGGGCATCCTGGGCCTCTTGTCGGGCTCGTTGCGGACACAGTCGTATGATTTTTTGGGAATATTGCGTTGGAACCCCATGCAGCCCCATATCCGTAGGCTAACACCCATAGAAAACTACCGAAATTGTCTGTTTCCTGTTCTTTGGCCCATAAAATCCTATCAAGCCTCCGCCAAGGCCGTCGGTCCACCTGGGCCTCTTGTCGAGCTCGTTGTGAACCCACATGTATGATTCTTCAAGAATCTTGCGTCGGAGCCCCATGCAGCCCCAGAATACTAACACCCGTAGAAACTGTCGAAATTGTCTGTTTCCTGTTCCTTGGCTAATAAAATCCTACCATGCCTCCGCCAACGCCGCCGGGCCACCTGGGCCTCTTGCCGGGCTTATTATGGACCGACCCGTATGATTGTTCGGGAATCTTGCGCCGGAGCCCCATGCAGCCCTAGAATCCCTGGGCTAACTCCTACAGAAAACTGCCGAAATCGCTTGTTTCTTTTTTCTTGGCCCATAAAATCCTACTAAGCTTCCGCTAATACTGCCGGGCCACCTGGGCCTCTTATTGGGCTCGTTCTGGACCCACTTACATGATATTTCGAGAGAGTTACACCGGAACCCCCTACAATGCTAGAATCGGTGGGCTAACACCCATAGAAAACGGTTGAAATCTCCTTTTTCCTATTCTTTGACCCATAAAATCCTACCAGGCATCCCCCGCCGCCGTCGGGCCACCTGCGCCATCGGGCCACCTGCGCCTCTTGCAGGAGTCGTTATGGACCCACTCAAATGATTTTTTGGGAAAGTTGCGCCAGAGCCTACTGCAGTGCCATAAACCATGGGCTAACACCAATAGAAAACTGCCAAAATCGCCTGTTTCTTGTTCCTTCGCCCATAAAATCCTATCAGGCGTCCCCCACTACTGTTGAGCCACCTCCACCTCTTATCAATATCATTGTGGACCCACTCATATAATTTTTCGAGAAAGTTGCGTCAGACCCGCGTGCAGTGCTAGAATCCGCGAGCTAACACCTATAAAAAACTAACGAAATTACTTGTTTCCTGTTCCTTGACCCATAAAATTCTACCAGGCATCCCCTGCCGCTACCGGGCCAACTAGGCTTCTTGTCGGGCTCATTGCGGATTCACTCGTATGATTTTTCAGGAAAATTGTGTAGAAGCCCCCTGCAGTGCCAGAATCCGTGGGCGTTCCCATAGAAAACTGTCAAAATCGCCTATTTCCTGTTTATTAGCCCATAAAATCCTACCAGTAGACCCCACCACTGAGGGGCCACTGGGCCTCTTACCGGGCTCGTGCAGACCCACTTGCATAATATTTCGAGAAAGTTACACCGGAGCCCCTACAGCGCCAGAATCTGTGGGCTAACACCCACAGAAAACTGCCGAAATCGCCTGTTTCCAGTTCCTTGGCCCATAAAATCTTAGCAGGCGTCCCTCGTCGTCGTCAGGCCACCTGGGCCTCTTGTCGAGATTGTTGCAGATCCACTCGTATGATTATTCAGGAAAGTTGCGCCAGTGCCCCTGCAGAGCCAGAATCCGTGGGCTAACACCCATAGAAAACTATCGAAATCATTTTTTCTTACTCCTTGGCCCATAAAATCCTACTACGCGTCCCCGTTGTTGCCGGGCCACCTGGGCCTCTTGCAGGGGTTGTTACGGACCCACTCAAATGAATTTTTGGGAAAGTTGTGCTAGAGCCCCTTGCAATGCCAGAATCCGTGGGCTAACACCCACAAAAAACTATCAAAATTGCTTGTTTCCTGTTCCTTGGCACATAAAATCCTACCAAACATCCCCCACCACTGCCGAGCCACCTAGGCCTCTTGTTTGTATTGTTGTGGACCCACTCGTATGATTTTTTGGGAAAGTTGTGCCTAAGGCCCCTGTAGCGCTAGAATTCATGGGCTAACACCCATAGAAAACTATCAAAATCGCATGTTTCCTATTTCTTGGCCCATAAAATCCTATTAGTCGTCCCCCACTGCAGCCGGGCCAACTGAGCCTCTTGTCAAGCTTATTGCGGACCCACTCATATGATTTTTCAAGAAAGCTGCACCAGAGCCCCTTGCAGCGCCAAAATCTGTTGGCTAACACCTATATAAAACTGCCAATATTGCGTCTATTTAGTGTTCCTTGGCCCATAAAATCCTATTAGACATCCCCACCGCCGGGCCACCTAGGCCTCTTGCTGGGCTCATTACCGACCCACTTGTGTGATTTTTCGGTAAAGTTGTGCAAGAGCCCCTGTAGCACCAAAATCCGTGTGCTAACACCCACAGAAAACTGTCAAAATCGTCTGTTTCCTGTTCCTTAGCCCATAAACTCCTACCAGGCATCCCCCGCCGCCGCGGGCCAGCTGGGCCTCTTGCCAGGCTCGTTGTGGACCACCACTCGTTTGCTGGAGCCCACTACAGCGCCAGAATTCGTGGGCTAACACCGATAAAGAACTGCCGAAATCGCTCGTTTCCTGTTCCATGACACATAAAATCCTAACAAAGACATAGCTAATAGGGTCACACTAATTCAATAATTTTTGTTCAAATTTATATATTGCATTAAAAAGAATTACTAAATATAAATTCAAATATTTTTGTATGTAAACTTAAAACTCGTTATAAGATATTATAAATTTTAAATTTCAAATTCATCTTTATTTAATAATTAATGACAATATCAAGTTGAGGGGGCCAGGTACCTGTGAACAGTGGCGGAGCCACATAGTAACAAGGGGGTTCTTTCGACAAAAATTTTATATTATTTATATATGATAAAAATAATTTTTTTTGTATATATAATAGATGTCGAACTCTCTTCGATTAGTTCGTGTGTCTACTTTGTAAAATTTTAAACCTGTTAAAAAAAATTCTAATTCCAACACGTGAACATACACCTGAAAGGACTAGGATAAAGAGCTATGATTGGAAGGCTTTTTTGTATTTTTGAAAGATAATTTTTCATTGGTTGGCTTTTTTTAAATATTATATAGCAGTCCAATCAAAGGATGAAGACAAATTTCAATGAATCAGCAATAAGAAAACTCTGAAAAAAGTTGACAGGTTGTAAAATGTCCAGATAAGGATATTTATATCAAATTAATATAATTTTATTATGATTAAATAATTGATATAACTTTATCGTGGTTATGTAATTTGATGAAGTGATTGATAAATCATAGTAAGTGCGAATTGTTTATATTTTATAATTAAAATTTATTAAAAAAATATTATTTTAAATTAATCGATTGTAAAAAATGACATTTCAATTTCTCTTGAAATCAAGACTCGTTACAACTTACACTAATAATAGTGTCAATAGAGTGAGATAGATTGATCTGAAAAGGCGTGCCAAACCGACCATCTTCCTCTGTAACCGCCTATTTACTCTTGCACATACTCGATTGAAAGTCAAAGATAATATTATTGTAATTTCTATATTTTATTTATTTATCACCAAAAACTTATAAATGCTTTTCACTTTACCCTCACAACACTCACTTTATATAACTTGATATGCATTTGCCAAAAAAATGTATCATAACATATTATGAACTTAATACCACATATTTTAGATATATAAAAAAGTCATAGCGAAATATTATAGAAAGTATGATAAATTATTCTTAAATGGTTATTATAACAAACAATATTATGATTAAAGTATAAGAAGCAATAAATAGTAATAAAAATCAGAATATAAGAAATTACAAACTAACGTAACAACTAGGTACCTAATAGTATGAAAGGACAAGTAAAACAACACTCTTCTACTAGCTAACCTACTACCTTAATTCGTGATCTTCACAATCTCTTATCTACAATCATATCTCCAATAAGCTTAAATTGTATCATATCTTATTTAATCACCTCTCCTCGATACTCGTTCAGCCTACCCCACACCTTCTCTAATCCAAGAAATTGGAGAGATTGACAATGTAACTATGAAAAAAACAATCAAATGACAATAGACTCGGGTAAACTAATCTTTACATTATAAACAAATCTTTGTTTCATCCCTAATAAGATATGGCATTATAATTCCATGAACAAATCTTTATTTCATCCTTTGTCTATACTAATGAAAAGTACATGATTATAAACATCATGTCTCAGTGAAATTCATCTCACTTTCCAGCTCCTTTACTTGCTGTTGTCATGAAAGATTCACCACAACCACATTGCCCTTTAGAGTTGGGATTAATGAAAATGAACTCAGACCTGCACATAAAAAGATGTAAAAAGACGTCACTAGTTGCTCGCGGAGGACACCATATAAAATGGGGACAGGTTTGGTCAAGTCAAAACATCGTTAACTGATTTGTCTCGGTGCAGCAGACGGTCATACGGCTGCTGCATTTGAGATATTCATGCAAACAACATTTTGATTCTCTTCTGGATCACCCCCCCCCCCCCCCCAAACAACATTTTGATTCTCTTCTGGATCACCCCCCCCCCCGGCCCGTGTAATCTTCATCAGAAGAAAAGAACACAGATAAATAGTATGCAAAACAAAAGGCCCACATGAACTGAAAGTCCAAAAAGTGAGAAGATAAACAAGAAGATACTAAACTATTGTCTCCCTTATAGATTAAGGGGACAGTCGGCCATGAAATTTTTACTTTTTTCTGGGAGTTGAATTCCGGGAAACACGTTTAACCATAAAATTCTGGTATTCCAGGAATTTGAAAAACACCAAAAAGTTACACTTTTTTGCATTCCAAATTACTCACAAACTCCTCCAATTTTCAAAAATCATTTTTCAGTTTGAAAACTAAAACTAAGTTTTTCAAATACTCACAGTCTTCATGGCCAAAAGTCCCCTAAGTCTTGACACTAAGGTTTTCTGGATTTGATAACTTCTTATTTCTCAAAACTAACCATATAATAGCAAAATTGTCCCAGAATAATTTGCATATAAACAAACAAATAATTAGGCTCTCAATGACATTCGAACAACTAATAGAGTATGTTCATGGCATTAGTATAAACTATAGTACAAGACCACAAAACTAACTGCTGAACACCCAAAGAAAATTAATGGCAACAGGTGGGAATTGGAAACGCGGCAAGTGAGAAAGCTATCAAGAGTTCAAACTATGTGAGATTATTCAAACTAGGAGTCTCCGGTCCTTATCATCCAAAAGCAAAATGAACCACTTGTGCACAAAATTAAAAGGCTTAATACCTGCAGTATTGAAAAGGACAAGTAAATCCCTTACCTCAATTTATCATCTACAAAATCCATCTTGGTACCAATCACGTGCATCAATGCCTTAGGATCAATAAGTATTTTTACTCCCTTCTCTTCAATCAACTCATCAAATTTACCCTTCTCGTCTACAATGTCCAAAAGGGTTGTGATTAGAAAAAAAAACCACAACAGAAATCCATATAATAATCAGTTTGATGATGTATAACATCATTAGCCAGAGACTAATTATTCCTACAGATGGATTATTGAATAAATTCAAAGGAGAGAGTCCACTTAAAAAAATAGTTAATAATAGCCTCCCAGGCTTGGCTCAATTAGAAAAGGTTGAAGGACTTATGACTTGAGTCTTGCGTCAAGCGAACTCAGTCTGGTATACCCGAACAATCATTTAAATTATTTATAGGATTTAATCATTCCTAATAATGGATTCATCTCTTTCGCTATCTGCATTTGGTATGGTTATTTGCTTTGGTAATAAAAAGAATAATGAATAGAAAATGAATAGAAAAGAATAATGGTTTGGGTCGTGTATCTACATCCATTGGTATGGTTATTTGCTTTGGTAATAAAAAGAATAATGAATAGGAAAGAAAATGGTTTGGGTCGTGTATCTACGTCATCGGAACAATTATTTATTTCAATTCAGGGTTCCTCGTCTCTTTTTAAGGGGAGAAAGGTAAAGTGGATGATCCAGTATCCCCGAGTTTTGAAGATTGCAATTGATCCCAAGTGGTATTTAGTTGGAGAAGGGCCCCCCCAAAAAAATTAGTACATATATTATTTATTTTTGCAACAATATTGTCAATATCAAAGCAAAACGAGTACAAAAGTGCTAGGAATTTCCGTGGCAAAAGCACGAATATCTTTTTTGTTTTTGCATATATTTGAAGTGTGAATGTTAGTGAAGGTGCAAATGGATTAAAAGATAAAACATATACATGCAATGGAAGAAAATATTAATGGCAAAAAAACAAAAGGACAATTCTAAAGATATAGGAGCTGTTACCATTCTTGAGTGAAACAGGTGAAATGACAATCATATAGATTAAGTTGCAAAAATGCAGTTAAGTTTCCAATTCAAATTTAAAGAAAAAATTTCTAACAATTTTCTAATTCTATATTCCTTAGTTCAAAAATACATATGTCATTTCGCTAACTATATTAAATTTTATAAAGTTTTCCACTTATGAAACCACAAATTAAGAGAATTGACACCCATACTACAACTTTGCCTGCACTGAGCACCACTTGAATGACCGGGGCATCCAACTGGCATTGCACGTATACCTAAGAGTTTACATGTGCCTCAAACACACTTGTAAATCAATACTTGACAAGCAAATGTAGAAGAAAATTTCAAATGCAAGTGCTAGTTCCAGGACATTAAATCCAAAAAATAGTGAGGCAACAATTCACTTCTCTTCCATCAACCAAGTTGTGGTTGGTGTGACAGCAGATGGGGTATTTATATGATTTGCTTTAAAATTGGGTGAAAATTGTCGTGAACTTAAATAAGTTTCAAGGCCATTCTAAAGTGCAGGATGAAGATAAGATGCAATTAAACATGATTGAAATATCAGCTTAATTTACATCTGATGTTCTCTTTCCTTATTTACAAAGAAAGTCTTCTTATCCAGTGAAAAAGTTCATAACGAAATTAAATTTGCCATTCTAGAGTCTTGACATGGAGAAGATGATCTTCACTAAATGACGATTATTTGATATCGAGAGGTCACAACAAAGGGATTCATACTGTCAAAACATGTCACAACATGTTCATGAAAGAAGTGAATCAGTTCCTTATTTGTCCCTGGAAGCAAATCTGGAAATCGAAAGCTCCAAACATTAAATGTTTTGAATGGTTGGTGGCTAAAAAAGCTTGTTTGACTCGGGGAAATTTACAAAGTGAATTCTAAATAGTTAAAAGGTTTATGTGTGCAAAGAGGAGGCAGAGACTATCAATTCATAGAAACTTTTGCATACAGATTAGAGACACAAGGTTTTTCTCTCTGTTGTTATTTTCTGGGATATAACCAGAGCACTCTCTTCGTGCTGGTCTTTTTATATCTGATATATCTTAACATTTCAAGAAAAAATTCAAATAATCCATTATCATAAAAGGAAAATATTCGTCCCAAGTATAGTCTTTACTAACAGGAAATATCCTATAATGTACAATATTGATACCAGAGGCAGATCCATTAAGGATGGTGTAAACTTTAGGTGGAATTCTAATATATGTTGTACTACATATCCCTTCCCAGACCCCACTATGTGGGACTACATTGGGTATGTTGTTGTTGTTGTTGTTGTGTACCTTACGTATATATGACGAAAAAAACATACACATTTCATGATAGCACCTGGAATAACAAAGAGGTGTTGGGTACCATAAATGAAATGCTGTCGTCAAAGGTGAGAAGTTGATCCCCATTTCAATTTTTATTGATTGACAAGACACGAAACGGAGTTAACGATAGCCTAGAGGTTTGGAAATAAACCGAAGAGTCTAAAGGTTCTCAGTTGAGTAGGACTAAAACGAAGTACATGGAGTGCAAGTACAGAGACACATCATATGAGTTGGATATTGAAATGAGGATAGATACACAAGTCATCCCTCAAGAGAGGAAGCTTCAAGTATCTTGTGTCAATAATCCAAGAAATGGAGCTATTGATGATGAAAAGTGGGATGAGGAAATGGAGACTCACATTCGATGTTCTATGTGATGAGAATTGCCACCGAGACTTACGTGGTAAGTTTTATAGAGTGGTTGTTAGACCAACTATGTTGTATGCGACACGGTATTGGCCAGACAAGAATTACACGTTCAAAAGATGAATATAGCAAAGATGAGGATGCTTACACTAGGAGAGATAAGATTAGTAACGAAGATCTATGAGGCAAGGTAGGAGTAGCATCAGTAGTGGCCAAGATGCGGAAAACAAGGCTGCGATGGTTTATACATGTAAAGAGGAGGAGCACATTTGCTCAGGTGAGGAGACATGAAATATTAGCAATGATAGATGATAGATTTAAGGAGAAGTAGAGGTAGACTGAGAAAGAATTAGAGATAGGTAATTAGACATGACACATCTTCATCTCACCAATACATGACCCTAGATTAAAAATATAGAGGTCGAAAATTGGTAAAGGGTTAGTAAATAGTTGAGTGATTTCTCTCTTTCCTATGGGAGAACATGGTTCTAGCTTAGAGCACCTAATTTGCTCCCTCTTCTACTCATCACTATCACTATTAGAATTATGCTTCCTCTTCTACTTGTCATTATCACTGTTAGCATTATAGTATTATCTTATTCTTCAATTATATCACTATTGTTGTTACTATGTATCAGGTGCAGGTTCCCAAAGCTAGTACCTTTTGCATAGACCCTATATTTATATTGAGAAATTCATTAAATATATAAATGCTATTTTTTTCAGGTAACAAAGTAAGCACTTGGTCTAAAGGCAGAATTGGAACTTGCTTAAGCTTTGTTCCCGTCACAGAGACGGTTCAATTTCCCTTGGGCACTTACAATAAAGTTTTTTTTTTGTTGTTATTTTAAGATCAATGGAACCATAAACTTTAAATCTTGGATCCGCCTTTGCTCATAGAGTAATCTTTCGTGGATTTTGCCATCTCATCATGCATTTATTATGATGCTACTTTAAGATGTACCCCAGCTTACAAAATGTAATGGTTGTGAGGCGATAAAAACGAGGTCTTAATTAAAAAAAACGATAAAAACGAGGTAGTGACTTCAAATGAACACATTGCACTAGGAGTTTAAAGGCTGCAACCGCATTCCTATCATCATCAAACAACTAGAAGGACCTCCCGATTGAACAAGGTGAGCCATATGAATTTTCTCTTCTTAGAATCCTCGTGATCCATAAGAAACTAGGGTTTCTAGAATGTGATTGATACTGATGCCCTTTCGCTAAGGATGATTTGCTTTCTTTTTTATCACCATCTTATTTCCCCTGACTGATGCCCAATTTAATGATGTCACACTTTTTGTTAGACGAGAAACATGATATCTCCTCTTGCATTCTCATGATCCATATGAAACTAGGGTTTTAGAATGTGATTAATATTGATGTCCTTTTGCTTAGGATGATTTACTTTGTTTTTCAATCACCATCTTGTTTCCCCTGATTAACGCCCAATTTAATGATCTCACACATTTTGTTAGATGAGAAATGGTATCTCCTTTTAGTTATTCACTTCTTTACCTTATTCTCCAAATGTAACTTTAGTTCTTAATGATTGATATGTCATACATCTAGACGTGTTTTCATGATATGCTTAGATCATACTTCTCATCAATATCTACACTCATGCCAAGGCCAACAATCTTACCTAGCCTTTCAATCCACAATATAGATCCAATACACTCATTTGGTATGTGCCTTATCGGGTTTTAAAATTCTGCGGAATCTTGCTATATCAATTTGGAGGAATCCAATCCCATGCCTCCCCCCCCCCCCCCCCCCTTTTTTTTGGGGGAATCCAACCCCATCCCCCCCCCCCCCCCCCTCAGTTTTGTGGTTTTTCCCCTTTTACACTTTGGACAAGGATAAATTCCAGCATAGCAGGAATTTCTCTCTGAGTAATCTGAGTTGCCTTCTGTGATATAATTTCTTTAAGATACCACATTATCCACCCAATATAATTTACTTCCGTAAGTGCCAGAGCTATCCAAGGAGGGCAACATTCTAAACCACTCTTATATGAGCAATAACTTAATGCTTCAAGAATATCTAACCAATGAATGTGATACTCATAAAAAATTGTATGTGAGACTCATACTGTTTGCACCTACTTTCTTTTATGATGTCCTTGTTCCCTTTTTCTCCTCCTATAATTTTTAAATTTAACTCAGTGCACTGCCTCTGTTTTTTTTTTTGGGGGATTATAACTAAAGCAATATTTACATCATTCCATATTTTCCTACTAGTTCTAGATAGTTCCTGGTTTAGGAAAGAACTTAGACCACACAAACTGGAAAAAATAACCATAATAGGGAAAATGTTAAATTCTTATCTCAAGCATCAATATCTTAATCTATAGTGGTACACAATTCCCATTTCTAAATCCTCCAAGTTTAAGTATTTCACTTCTGGGAAATCCATAGAACAGTTTCAGTGGACTCCATGATGAAGTAAAATTTACTTCAGAAATGGTGCACAAATTCCCTTCTGTTCCATTTTTTTTCTTCAGCATTTGTTTTTAATCGCCTTAGTGCTTTTCTTTGAGAAAGAAGTGGCAGAGGTATTACCTGATAAAATGTCATTCAAGTTCTTTGAAGTTACTAACAGCATACCACTAGAATTACCCATTAATGCCAACTTCTTTATTCCTCTACACTAAAACAAGAAAAAAAATCAAATGGCAATACGCCGCATTTGATGATCATCACAAATTTGAAGCTTGAACGAAGTTATTCATGAATTAAGTCATTAGTCTTGCAATGACTGAGGAAGGAACAATTTCAGAGGGGTTGAAAAGGGAGCTAGATGAGTCATCTTAGACCCAATAGATTAGTTGGAAACAAAACTTGAGGATGTTATGGTTGGAGGAGCGGGACTCCAATACAAAAAATTTCCATAGGGTAGCAGTTGCTAATGGAGAAGGAATTTCGTACGCATTGGAGGTTATTGGGGAGGTGCATGTAGGGTAGGAGGAAGTAGAAGGACAATTGTAGACTCTTACAAGTGTTTGTTCGAGGTAGCAGATTGGGGGCCTAAATTTTGGGGGGGGGGGGGGGTGGTTAGGGTTCAGTCGTATTGGCAGGGAGGAGAGTGAATGGCTGGAGAGGGGAATCCAGGAGGAAGAGGGAGGTAGTGGGTTGTGCAAGTAACAAAGCTCTGGCACCCGATGATTTCTATATAGATTTTTTCAAGCACTGCTGGAATATGATCAGATCTGATTTGATGGATACAGTTGTTGAGTTCCAGGAAGGTGGTGAATTCGAAAAGAGTTTGAATGCTTCATTTGTTGTTATTATATAAGCGGGAGGGAGCATCATGCCATGAAGGACTATAGACCTATTATTCTAGTGGGAAGCAGGATAATGAACTAGAGGAATTATGCTTTTTGGGTGCGGTTTGTGGAGGAACATAATGAAGGGATGGGATGATTTTAGTGTAAATATCTCATTCAAGGATGGAACTTGGAAGAGTGAATTTGTGGGAACATAGGTGGTGTGGAGATAACTCATTGAAAGATGATTTTCAGAATTTGTTTAGAATGCCATGTCAAGAAAAACTGAAGGTCCAGCAAATTAGGTGGGCACATGGTGAAGACATTCTTCGGGATCTGAGATTTAGAAGAAATTTGACGATTGAGACATAACTAAGTTCCAAAGGTTGCTGGTATTTCTACATAGGCAAGTCCCTCCGGTGGATAACCCCGACGCTCATTAGTGAGGTTTGGGGAATGATGGACTTTTACCTGTTAAATCTTTCTATGAGAAACATCTGATTAGGGAGGAGGATGTGTTTTCATGTAATGTGATATGGGTATCACAAGTGCCAAGGAAGGTGTACTTCTTCTGTTGGCTAGCAGCTAGAGGAATGATCTTGACGGTGGAAAACCTTAGAAGCGCAAGGTTGTATGTGTCAATTGGTGTTACATGTACAAGGAGGGCGAAGAAGTGGATCATCTTCTCCTACATTGTTTTTTTACCATGAGGTTATGATGGGACACATTACGATGGTTTGGAACTTCTTGCGCAATGCCAAAAACTGTGTAAGAATTGATGTTTTGTTCGAGAAGACGTAGGGCATGGAATATGGTTCCTCTTGCATTGATGTGGGTTGTTTGGGGAGAGAGAGAGAGAGAGAAATAGGGGAGCTTTTGAAGAGGTAGAATAGAGTTTTACTCAGTTGAGGAGTAGCCTCCCATCACTTATTTTCTTTTCGTGAACCCATAAAGCTCCTTAGTGCATGGAAGAATGGGTGGATTTTTTTAGAGAATCATGTACCGTAGATTCTTTACTTTTTGGCATATCCTTGTACATGGCCAGCTTTTTGGCCATGTTTATGAATGAAATACATTTACCTTATCAAAAATAAAACATCTCTTTTTTTTCTGTTTCTTCATCATGTAGCTCGTTAGTTTATACCCGACACTAGTATACCTGAATGAAGCTTATGCGTCGAAATTTAAATGCATTAAGCTCAAAAAGAACAAAGCTGAAGCAAGGAGCATATCGTAAGCCTAACTTTGCTCTCCATATACTATTTAAGTAGATCAAGGTGCTCCAATTTGACTGTAAGCATCAAGATGCCTCTTAGATTTATTTTAGAAAGAGCAACCATATTATCTAGTAACAAGACAGACTGACAGAGACACGCACAAAAGTTTCAATCTATTTTTATTATACCGATGTGAAAATGCTACATAACAAGTACACTTTCCCCTACTTTACTGCAGATGGACCTACAACGCCGATATGTTTATGTATATATAATTATGACAGAAGATGAACAATATCAATTACTCAAACTGTTGGCCAAGGAGATCAGTAAAGATTATGAATTTGGAAGTACATTCCAAGAGGAAAGCTGGAGGATCGTAAGTAACCATATGCAGAGAATGAATCCACAGATTACAATTTATCATCTGAAGGCAAAAATAAGAATTCTCACGACAAAATACTGGTTATTTTCAACTTTGTTGGCCAGACGAGGAGTCCAATGGGATAGAAGGACTAATTCAATGGCATATGACCGTCCAGGGGTGTGGATATCATATTCCTTGGTAAGTGTTGCTTTCTGCTTCATTACTTTGATATAGAAGGATGAACCTAACTAAGTAGAACCATATTGAGGGCACCATTTATCAGGAATTAAATGTATTGTTTTTTTTTGTTTTGTTTTTTTGAAAATTATTTATCAAGAAGTATATATTATACTTGGCAATTATAGTAAAGGAACTACTGATCACAGACAAGTTTTTCAAAACTCAAGGAAGCACTTGCTTCAGCCTTCATGTCTGCTACTATTTTCCTTGTTCAGCAATAAAGATAGAAAGACTTTAAGTTTCCATCCATTTCAACTCGCCAATTTTATATGCCAAATTTCTTTGCAGGAGTTTCCAAAGGGAAACCAATTCCGCTATGAAGGCATTGAGCCAAGGCTTTTTGATGCCATGCGTGACGTCTTTGAAGCAGGAGTTGCAATAGATGGATGAGCAATGATACACAAGTTTCTTCTTAAGCCGAAAGGTGTTATACAGTCTTGCGAAACTGTCTGCCAGAGTTGCATCTTTAATCATATTCAGTCTAGTCTAAACACTATTTACTATTACTTTACCATCTGAGTTTATGCGAACTGCAGAGGTTACACCATTTTTCTTTGTCTAGTTTCCTACTACAATTGTTTAACGGATAAATAAATGAACAAATCACTGCAATCAAAGCAGTGTCATATAAGTCAATAAAGTAGGGAAGATGAAGTTAACATGTGTTGGTGGGAGGTAAGAAGTACCCACACACCACATTTTTTTGAAAAAATAAGGCCCAAAGATCTTACTCCCTCCGTCCCAATTTAACAGTCTTAGTTTGACTAGACATGGAATTTAAGAAATAAAGGGCGACTTTTGAATCTTGTGGTCTTAAACTAAAAATGTGTGTAGCCTTTTAAATCTTATGGTCTTAAGCTTGCCATGTAGAAATCTGGAATTGGAATAACTTGCTAAGTATAGAAAAAGGTAATCTTTTTGGGACATACAAAAAGAAAAGTAAGACACTTAAATTGAGAAGAGAGAGTATTACTTGTCTTTTGACATGCTTTGCTGATATATTTGCCTAGCAGTGGTAGGACAACATTAAACAAATTAACATACTTGGCTCCAAAGGGCTACCATGTAACTTCAACATATACTTACTTAATTCACTGCTTCCAATCAAACCAGGCAATACATATGCAAAAACGATTATGCATTCTGAACCTATTGACTTTAAACTACTCAATTCCTTTAGCTCAATGCTGCTGTATAAAATATACAGGATATAGAAACAAGGCTGGATTCTAACTTTTAAATATAAACAGCAGTCAAATTGATGCTAGCTTTATGTACAAATTACCTTATTAAAAGAAATGCTCGATTCACCTAGGCTAACCTACACAAAAGGTCCAATATATCTATCTTCCAAAACAATTTGGCAAAAGACCAAAGGTGCAATATAATATTCCTTCTATTCACTTTTACTTATCACAGTTTCCCTTTGTCCAGAGTCAAGCTGCATGGACTTTAAATATGAGCAAAATTGCAACTCGTAGCATTTTTTCCTATAGTTTTCAAACATGTACACTTAAAATTTAAAATATTGAAGAGATATAATCTAAAATTTAAAATATTGAATAATATAATTCATCAAAGATTAGGAATTTCATGGTAAATTCATCCAAAAATCGGATTACAGCATTAAAAAAATATGATATTTACCGGCATAATTGAGTGTGTAGGATAATCCGTTGCATCCACGAGCTTTAACACCGAGCTTAAGGAAAGGACGCTGCCGTTGCTGAAGGAGATTGCTAATTCGGGCGGCGGCAGCTTCCGTAATAGTTATTGCTTGCCGCCGGACTGAATTTCCGATCCTCTCCGCCGCCTTCGCCACCACCGGAGACACCATCGATCCGTTTTGCAGGCAAATGAATCCTGTTTGTCGTTAATTTTTCGCTTTTGTGGTTTTACAACTAGCTTTTTGAAAAGCTTGGGGGCTGTAAATATATTTTTCTAAAATTTCTGGGGGGGTGTCACGCAAAAAAAAACGAGTGACAAGATGGGTTGCTCGGATGATAAATATACTCCATCTCTAATTCTAATAATATGTGTTCGAATAACCGAGTTAGCAATGGGAGCTTCAAGAAAATGATAAAGAAAACATAAAAATATAAATTACCTTATTAAGTGTCCTTGAAAGATAATTTTATTTAAATTTTTTATTCACAATATTTAATATTTATATTAAAGCCTATCATAAAAAAAATATTTACACGTTCTCTTATATAAAACAAACTGAAATCTCATACAATAAGTTAAATAAAAATACAATACCTAAATATTCGATTTGATAACTAAATTATGTTTAAACTTTAAAAGTCATAATTTTATATTACATAGATCAATATATTTCATGTTAGTTTAGCCTAAATACATCCAATATGTTTGTAGTTTCTCTATACATGACTAACAAATATTATGTTCAAATTAAAAATATAAATTTGAATTAATTAAATTGATGATTGATATTGCAGTGACATAACCAAAATCGTTATGTAATCAAATTAAGGCATATAGCTTGATCAAAACTAAAGAGACATGACCTCAGCACGACTTAAACCAATACTACATCGACACAACTAAATTCACTATATAATCGGGTATGCTAAAAAAATTCCTCAAAATAAACCAATTAATGGCCTTGGGCCATATCAACCTCAAGTCCAACGTCAGAGCTCAAAAATGTGTTACTAGATAGTTTTTTTTTTCGAAAATAATGTGTGATCTTTTCACGTGGTGGCATAAGCTTAACTTTTTAACATGTATAATAGCCCTCCCAAAAGAAGAGAATGACAAATCTAGATATCGAAAACTCAGTCTGAAAATATTTACTAATTTCATATTTTACCAAGGAGACTATAATTGAGAGATAGGAATCACACAAACATTCAAAGAGAATTTTCAATGATTTTTAGAATAATGGCTTGGAAATTATTATTTCGAATTAAATAATTGACCACCATCCAAACAAGTTTAATCTACCATAACATAAAGAGAGGAGGCAGAGCCATCTGCCGCTTCTTGGGTGAGACCTTCTGTTCTATGGACACCCCATCACTGAGTGAGCAAAGAAAATACTTAATACATTAATAACCAAAAAACAATTAACCAAGAAAGCATTATTTAAGCAATACTTAATACATCAATATTTTATGGATGGAGAGCTAGTAGATTCAAGATCTTGCACAATGTTAAATGCTGGAAAACTAAAGTATGTCACATATTTCATCCCAATTGTAATTTTGGTTCTTTAACTTTATATTGAATTAAAAAATAATCACATCTATATATTTGTTCATAAACCACACTAAGATCATAATCTGCTGTCATGTATTCCTTAATATCTTTAATCTCACCATAAGCACTTTTAAGAGAATTAATTCCAGCTTGAAAGCAACCAACACACTCATTTAGTGCTGATTTTAGGCCATTATCAACAATTATTGAGTATTTATTTGATGTATGTTTGAGTATTTGTTGCATTCTCGACTTTCGTATCAATAATATTAAAGCCAAAATTCACTCGATCTGTTGAAGACATGACTTTGGGACGTGACTTCAGAATTCTCAAACATAACTGAGAATCCCAACTTTTGTAATCTCCATAGCATGCTTTAGCGTGAAGATAATTTATTAATCCAAATAGTTTATTAATCCTGATATGTGACGAGAGAACGATAATCAAAGAAGACAAAAAGAAGGCTATGGTGAAAAGTTCTAAATTGGATGAGGAAGCCATGATTTTGTAAAGGGATGGTCAACATTATAGGAGAAAAAATGTTGATATTTTTAGCTTGTGTATAATTTTATGTAATGACATCAATTAGTAATTAATGCTATTAATTATCTTTTACATTTTTAGTACATCTTAATTTGGAATTATTTCAAATATATGTAGAAAAAAGAATGATTGTTTTCTTGATTTTGATTACAGAAAGGTAGTAAAAGAGAAGGAAATAAATAAAAGGTAAGAAATAAGTAACATTGCAATATGCCATTTGATTGATGGCATTAATGGAATTTTGCTATTAAGAAATTTATTCAATAATTCTAGTTTTTAAAAATATTATATCATTACTTTATTAAAATAATTTAATATGATTCAGTATTATTGAGTTTAATTTTGATATTTTGAGGTAAACTCCGAAAAGGTAGAGTAAAAATTAGTATAGGTAAAATTTTGGATGAAATTTCAGCATGTGTTTGGGCATAGATTTTAGAAAAAATATTTGACTTTTAAAAAAAATTGTAAGATAAATTAAGATTAAAATGTAATTCAAAATTATAAAACGATGAATATTTTTATAAAATATAAGAGTTTAGAGAAATTTTGAAATTTCAAAAAAAATCTTAAATACTATAATTTGACCCAAATTCTATGTTTTTTTCTAGAATTTACCAAGTAATGACAAGTTATATAGTCAAACACTAATTTTTAAATTTTTTCCAAATATATTTGTGACCAAACAACACCAATAAAATAATAACAACATATCAATAAAAAGACTGTTTTCGAAAATGTCTTTGAGAATCAAACCCCAAACAACACCATAGATTCGTATATTTATTTTCTTTTGCCAGTAAAGAAAATAAAATGACTCAATAACATTTTTGTCATTTAATAATCTAACATATAGGAACAAATTTGATAAAGATAAAAAGCTAGGGTGATTGATTCTAAAGAAAAATTTATGTGAATGAGAGTGATAGTTTTGGAAGAAAGTGCAAGGATATTGTTCTCCAAATGGGCTAAAGGGTCTACACAAACAACATTTGGCCCTTAGAAACTAACAAAAAAATGCAAAAAGGGAAATTGCCAACACTTCTATTCTACTTTGTGAGCTGAATACCATAACACCAATAGTAGCCAGAGCTGTCTTTCTCTATCTTTCTTCAAAATTTCAAAGAATTTCTGCAACATCAAGAATCCTGCAATTCTCTTTTGGTTGTTCTGTCTCTTCAATTTCAGGTACCATTTTGTGTCTTTCTTTCTTCATGTGCTTGTTCCTTTTCACAGTTTCTAGGTGAAGTGTTAGGTTTGCCATTGTTTTGAGAATATTGATACAATCTATGCAATTGTGAGGTGATTTATTGTTATGGGGTTGTTTTCTTTGTCGGATTGTGTAATGCTACTTGATAAAGCTTGTCTTTTTCTACCTGCTATTGCATTTTCTCAGTCTATACAATTGTGGGGTTGTGTAATGCTACTTAATAAAGATTGGATTTTTAAATTTATACAATTATGAGGTTCTTTATTCTTGTGGGGTTGTTTTCATTGGGAGTTTGTGTGATGTTTACTTAATAAAGATTGCATTTTTTTTTCCTGCTATTTAAGTTTTCTTAGTATATACAATTGTGAGGTTCTTTATTCTTATGGGGTTGTTTTCTTAGTGAGTTTATGTAATGTTACTTAATAAAGATTGCATTTTTTTTCTTACTGCTATTGAATTTTCTCAATCTACACAATTGTGAGGTTCTTTATTCTTATGTTTTTTTTTTTTTGTAATGTTACTTAATAATGATTGCTTTCTTTTCCTTTTTCTTCCTGCTATTGAATTTGCTCAATCTACACAATTGTGAGGTTCTTTATTCTTATGGGTTTTTTTTTGTGAGTTTGTGTAATGTTACTTAATGATGATTGCTTTCTTTTCCTTTTTCTTCCTGCTATTGAATTTGCTTAATCCACATATCTATCTCAATATTCTCATGCATGCTGCGGAGAGGAGGATGTTTCTCATGCATGCTGCAGAGAGGAGGATGTTGAGATTGATGTGTGGACACACTAGGAGGGACAAGATTAGGAATGAGTTTATTTTGGGAGAAGGTGGGAGTGGCCTCTATGGCAGACAAGATGAGAGAAGCGAGATTGAGATGATTTGGACATGTGCGAAGGAGGTGTATTGATGTTCCAGTTAGGAGGTGTGAAATGTTGAATTTAGGGGTTACGAGAGTGGGTAAGGGTAGACTGAAAAAGTATTTAAGAGAGGTGATTAGATAGGATATGACACTACTTTATATCATCGAGGACATAATCTTAGATTGATAGAAGTAGAGGTTGCGTATTAGGTTAGAAGACTAGTAAGAGTAGAATGTTGTCTTGCCTCGTGTTAGTTTAATGGTTGTTTGGTGTTGTTATTGCTTATCGATTATCACATTAGTTTACTATTGTTATTGTTTTTTTTCTTGTAGAATTTACATTGCTTTTCGTTTTAGATGCTAATTTGTATTTATTGTGTATTTTCTTCTTTTACTTGGAGTTAATACATTTGAGCCAATGGTATTTTGGAAACAACCTCTCTATCTCTATGAGATAGTAGTAAGATCTGCATACACTCTATCCTCCCTAGACTCTACTTGTGGAATTTCATTGGGTATGTTATTGTATACACTTGTGAAGTTCTTTTTTCTCATGGGGTTGTTTTCTTTGTGGATTTATGTAATGCTACTTTATAATGATTTTGTCTTTCTACTTCCTGCTATTGCATTTTCTCAATCTGTTCAATTGTGAGGTTCTTTATTCTTATGGGGTTGTTTTTTTAGTCAGTTTATGTAATGCTACTTAATAGAGATTATATTCTTTTTTTACTTCCTGCTATTGAATTTTCTCAATCTATGCAATTGTTAGGTTCTTATTCTTATGGGGTCGTCTTCTTTGCGGGTTTGTGTAATGCTACTTGATAAAGATTGTATTTTTTCTTCTTCCTGCCATTGAATTTTCTCAATATATACACTTGTGAGGTTCTTTATTCTCACGGGGTTGTTTTCTTTTTGGGTTTGTGTAATGCTACTTGATAAATATTGTCTTTTCCTTCCTGCTATTGCATTTCCTCAATATATACACTTGTGAGGTTCTTTATACTTTTGGGATTGTTTCCTTTGTGGCTTTATGTAATGTAACTTAATAAAGATTGGATTTTTTTTTTCTTCCCGTTATTGAATTTTCTCAATATATACAATTGTGAGGTTCTTCTTTATTCTTATGGGGTTGTTTTCTTTGTGGGTTTGTGTAATGCTATTCATAAAGATTGACTTTTTCTTCCTGCTGTTGCATTTTTCAATCTATACACTTGTGAGGTTCTTTATTCTTAAGAGTTTGTTTTCTTTTAGTTTGTGTGATGCTACTTGATAAAGATGTCCTTTTTAAAATCACTTTTATGACATGGAAACCCACAACTGACTACCCTTTTGGTGCTCGCAAACCATACAAGAGAGGTAAAACGCACTAAGCAATCCCTTTGTGACGAGCTTAACCCAAAAGGCAAGGGGATTCAACCTTGAGACTTCAATATGGAAATGCAAAGCCAAAAAATCTGAGTTTTCTTCATGCTATTGCATTTTCTCAAGCTATACAATTGTGAGGTTCTTTATTGTAATGGGTTTTTTTTTTCGTGAGTTAATGATTTTGTCTTTTTACTTCCTGGTATTGCATTTTCTTAATCTATACAATTATAAGGTTCTTTGTTCTTATGGGGTTAATTTCTTTTTGGGTTGTGTAATGCTATTCAATAAAGATTGTCTTTTTTCTTACTGCTATTGTGTTTTCTTCTCATCTCTGCCCTGCTGCTTTGCTGCTTTTTGGTCTGTGATAACTTTGTGCTATATTATATTCACTAAATCTGAAATTGTGGCACAGTTTTGGAGTTTGGTTACTCATATATGTTGGTCAGTTTAGATTGTTGAGGATTAGAACCCCTTTTATAGCTACCATTTACAAGCTTCCTTTAAATAACGTGTGCTGCTTTTTCTCTGTTTTATTGATTGTCAGCTGCTGAAAGAAAAAATTTGACGGGAACTTCAGATATTATCTAGGCGGTCGGTTATATTTTCTCTGGATTAATCAGGGAAAAAAATTCTGTTATGGCTACTTGTACATCAGCTGTCTTTATGCCTCCTGATACACGACGGTCACGTGGGGTATTGACTGTTCTTGGCAGTAGACTTTGCCCCTTGAAAATTCAAGATGAGAAGATTGGATATTTGGGCGTTAACCAAAAGGTTACTTCAAGTTTGCCTCAATTCAAATGTTTAGCCAATTCCCACAGTGTCAACCAGTATCAAGACAAAGACCCTTTTCTAAATCTACATCCTGAAATTTCTATGCTCAGAGGCGAAGGTAACAATACAATGACTACATCTAGACAGGAAAGCTCAGGTGGAAATGTCAGTGAGAGCTTGATGGATTCATCAAACTCGAACAATTTTAATGAGGCCAAAATCAAGGTGGTTGGTGTAGGAGGTGGTGGATCAAATGCAGTTAATCGCATGATTGAAAGCTCTATGAAGGGTGTAGAGTTTTGGATTGTGAACACTGATATTCAAGCAATGAGGATGTCACCTGTAATGCCTGAGCATCGACTGCCAATAGGTCAAGAACTCACAAGGGGACTCGGTGCAGGCGGTAATCCAGATATAGGGATGAATGCTGCCACTGAGAGCAAGCAGGCCATTGAGGAAGCAGTTTACGGCTCAGACATGGTTTTTGTAACTGTAAGTCAACCTATGTAATAACTTTATTGGAAAAAGAAGTTTTGTGTTATCTGAAATATACTATATTCTTTCCTGTGTTTGTCTTTCCCTCTCATTTGTCAGAAACTTATATTTTGCATACTATTGTGTAGCAACTTCTGATTTTACTTTCTTTTATAGTAAAACTAAGTAACTTTGTTCCGTAAGACACTGTTTTTTGTTTCATTGTGCAGAACGCTGAAGTGATTTTTCTAGTTATATTATCAGATTGAATTGGTTACATAACATGCCAAATTTTTATGATAAATGTAACTTTATGTGATGCACTGCAGTTAAACTATACTCACTTACACCTGGAAACATTCTTCCTCCCACCCCCTTTTGTAAAGTTTCCATACTCTTTCCTCCGCCAGCAAAGACACTGAATACAATAGAGGATGACTGTTGGAGGAAAATACACCTTAAATGTGCCTCTAATAAATGAACTTCAGCATCCTTGGTGCTCATTAGAAAGATAGGTGTCACATGAGTCTGCTCCATCCCTTGCATCTTCTTTGATATACTAACTTCAAAATGCTAACAATTTCCTAATACTACGAGCAACCTGAAGTATGTCTGTCCACCTATTGCCTTCGTATTGCACAAGCTGAAAGGTTGATGAGAATCAGTGGAGGACATATTGGTTTAATATAAAACACGAGTACCTTAATAGCCATTAACACTACCAAAATAAATTTGAAGTATCTATTAATGGCTGTCAATAGCCGTTTTATATGTTTCTATGATTACAATTCTTTCAATAATTTTTTCAATATCTTTAACTTGTTACTTAGTACTTTTTTGTAGTTTCTAAAAAATGTAATTATACTTGATTTTTTTTTAAAGAGTCAATATTAAAATTCACACAGAAAATTATATGCTTTTGCTGTCGTACTTCAAACTACATAATTCATTTAGGGACAGAGGGAGAATTATTTGTAGTATTATCTAGTGAAGCAATGAAAAGATATATCTAGTAACTTAAGTTTCCAAACACCTGCATAATTAGTATTCTCAGATTAAATGGAGAGGGTTGATACCAAGGAAAAAGGATCATTAGGTGAAATGGAAGCAGGAGAGAATAAATTGTGTAATGCTTAGCTTTTAAAATTGATATCAGAAAACTGTTTCTGATTTATCTGATAGGAAACAAATAAGCGATATCTCATGAAGAAGGATCTGGTTTAATATATCATCCTTGCAAAGAGTTCTGATAAACTTTCAATATAAAGCATGCTTAATTGGATGAGAGACTATATTGGTACAAGTCTACAAGGGTAAACAGACGGTAACTAAAATGGTGATTGTAGCACGGCTAGATCTTAGTATCAACAAA
This sequence comes from Solanum virginianum, assembly GCA_000787875.1. Taxonomy (NCBI): domain Eukaryota; kingdom Viridiplantae; phylum Streptophyta; class Magnoliopsida; order Solanales; family Solanaceae; genus Solanum; species Solanum virginianum. The sequence goes on from DF359343.1 coordinate 37,993, forward strand.
ATCTGATACCAAGGATTTGAACCTCAAATGATTTCTGGAAGTCACTGGTAAGTATCTCAATGTCAAAGAGAAATTTCATAGAATACTAATGCAAAAAAGACGTACCCAAAAAATGTAATTAAAATTTCTCCCTTGGCTTTTTGGTTCAAAGACTTTTTCAGAATGCATTAGCCTTATCAATCATCACATGCTGCTATAAGTATCCAAGAAGGGGATCATAGAGTACTCCATAAAAAAGTAAAAGAAGTGTCATACCTACCTTCTTTCGAGATTGGTATCAGGACATTTTTGGGTTTATGGAGAGGGATCTAATCTTCGGTTCTTTTGGTTTCCCTGCCATGCTTATCACCCTTGAGAAGGAGTCCTGCCCCCTTGATATGGTATAAATTTCATTCAATCAGTGTTGTCAAAGGTTTGCCTATAAAACACACTTAAGCCTGGAAGCGAGGCTCAAAATGTGTTGAGCGCTCTGCCTCGCTGAATGTGTCCTCAGTGTCATCATCAAGGTTCTAAGGCATACTTTTTCTTGCCAACGAGCCTCGTATGAAGAGGTGACACTAAGCAATTCATATTTCACTTTATCTTTTTTTTTTCCCCAATTTTTTTGTTCACATAATTCTTATTCATGCTTATAATTATTAGTCTTGGACGAAACATAGATATATATGCAGATATATATGTTTCTCCTTTGTGCCATTTTCATTAAAGCCCACACTTTATTTGCGCTTTGCGCTTAAAGCCCCAACGGACTTTAGATCTTTTTTGCACTTTTTGCTTTTGATAACACATCATTCAACACTAAGGATATATTTGCTTGAAAGTGCTGTAAAGCTAAATGTGGGATGATTATGCGTTGCTGTTTGTAAATTAAATTCCTCATATATCTAGACTTTCCGTAGGCTTTATTCTCACTTCCTGTTCCTTCCTCATGTGTGGGCTCCTACATATTATGTACAGGCTGGAATGGGTGGAGGAACAGGGACTGGTGCGGCTCCTATAATTGCAGGAACTGCCAAATCAATGGGTATCTTAACTGTCGGTATTGTTACAACCCCCTTTTCTTTTGAGGGACGAAGAAGAGCAGTTCAAGCCCAGGAAGGAATTGCAGCTTTGAGAGAAAATGTTGATACTCTAATTGTCATTCCAAATGACAAATTATTGACAGCTGTTTCTCCATCTACCCCTGTAACTGAAGCTTTTAATCTGGCTGATGATATTCTTCGGCAAGGAGTTCGTGGTATTTCTGATATAATTACGGTAAGTTTGTTGGGCACAGTCTTGTCTTTCATTTTCTGTTTTCTGCTTGCGTAGTGCCAAGGATCCTAAGTAAGCATTTGCCTGATAATGCTTTATGTCTAGGATCCTGCTTTTAAATGCATCACCTGGATGTGTTATGTTTGTTTTATGCTTTGAAGGGAAATCATAAGCTATTCACAGATGAAGTATAAATATCTGTATATCCCTGCACCTAGTTTAAAGCAAAAGATGTATAATAACAACAACATGCCCGGTATAATGCCACAATTGGGGTCTAGGGAGGGTGGTGTGTACGCAGCCTTATCCCTACCTTGTGAAGATAGAGAGGATGTCTTCGATAGACCTTCGGCTCAAGTAATGATAGGGTAAAAATCATAGCAATAAATCTTAACAATGCAATTGAAAGTTAGGACTGATCTTAATGGTGTTTAAGCAGCATAGGAGAAATAAGAACTAAGAATTGCTTGTGCTACCCAGGTGTTGCTAATCTAAGGATTTGTATCGAAATGGATTAGGTGTTAAAGTCGTTCCTTGTGTATTTCGGATGGAATATATGAAAGTCATATGTAATTTTTATGGAATAATTTAGTTATAGGTCTAAAGTGGGGGAGCACAATATTATGTGAGTTGTAATGTATGCACTATGTGAATTTAGTGTTACTGGGCATACAGTTGCCGATATTACTTAGGAAAATCTTGAAAATAATACTGAAAGTGATGAAGATGATGCCTAAAAAGAGAAGTAATTAGTTTAACAACTTTAATTAAGCTAGTCAAGTTTAAAAAGTAACAACAAATGTAACTAATTAGAGGTGTAAAATTATCTTGTTAGGTTTTGATTGAGCTCGAGTTGTCGAGATCTTTTTCTTGAATCACATTAGGAGAAAATGATGTAAATATAACTTTAAGGGGGTGTCAGTAGATGAAGCCTGGCTCACAGATGATGGTTGCCCTTGTCTCTTTTTAGTGTTATTAACCTTGGTATTAGTAAGTGGAAAGGGTAATTCCTGCATACTCAGACCCACCCATTTTCTAGCACTCATATGGTACGTCATTAATAATGTAAAACGACGGTGCGTTTTCTTTAAATTAAAAAAAAAAGTAAAATGACTCCTTATCTATCACAACAAGCTTCGGAATCATACCATATGATCCTCGTACTACTGCAAAAGCAAATAAGGATAAGTACTCATATCACTCACCTAAGGAGGTGTCATGCCCCGAGCCTACACCCTGGACGTGGCCGGCACTCGAAAACCATTTCTGGTCCCAAGCGAACCACTTGGCCTGGCAACTTACTCAGCGAAAGACTTAATAATGATGGAAAAAGTCATAAAAGCAACAAAGATAAGCTAAAACAGTCTGCATAATTAAATAAGAAAGCTTTTTAAGCAATGTCTAAATAGTTGGAAACTGAACTACTAAGCACCTGATCTATGGAACATCTACTAATACTGTCTGAAAGGACTACTGAGACAGGCCCCAAGTAGCCAGAACTAGAAATAAAACTGAAAAGAAATCTCATGAATCAAAGGAGCCTCGGACTGAGAAGAGGCCTCACCAATAAGCTGATAGCTAGCAGGTTCTCAACGAAGCGGCTGCTGAGGAACTCTTTCACCTGCATCTGCATCATAAAATGGTGCAGGTCCTAAGGACGTCAGTACGTGGAATGTACGGTATGTAAGATGACCTTCATCCCAAAACTGGGTCATGTCAGTGGCTAATGAGGAAGGTACTGTAGTACAATCCTACCCTATACTGGCTACATAGTTTATGAGTTTGAATAATTTATTCTACTCTCACCCATATTGATGCTCAATACTACTCCCAAAATATTTTATATAGCTCATACTTAGTGATCATAAATTCTTGAAATCTGGCTTTTTTGGGGACTTAGCCCAGCTTACTACATAACTTTCTCATATAACTTCTTTAACTTAACTGGAAACTAGAATCAACTCAGTGACTCAAAACATGCTAAATTCTTGGCTAATATGTGAAAATGTATCTTTAAAATGCACTTCTTGAACTTAGCTTTAAAGGTACTCAACTAATCTTTTCTTTTCTTGAAATAGCATCAAGATTTTCTCAAGAAAATCAACAATAACGAATCTTGATCATAATTGAATATAAACTTAATAACAATTCTTGAATTGGATGTTATAGAGACCAACAATCATGATATTCATCAAGAATCTATGAGCCTTTCCATGAAATTTGACCTACTTTACAAAGTTACAGGAATTTTAGTATCAATCAATGCTTGCAAGTTCATAGATAAAATCTAGCTTCTATTTATAAAGATATTGTCAAAATAATACTTTTTAGGTGGCCTTACATACCTTGGAATGACTTCTTGGAAGATTGGAAGAATAATCTTGAATGTGTCAAAATAATACTTTTTAGGTGACCTTACATACCTTGGAATGACTTCTTGGAAGATTGGAAGAATAATCTTGAATACCCTAATCGTTCTTGAGCCTACGCTTGAAGTTCTGGGAAGGGTTTTCCTTACTTGAACGAATGAATGAGTAAAATAATTCATTTTTGGACTTAAATCAATGTTAAAACTAATTAGTTTAGGATCGGGAAGTTTTTCTTGCTTTCAACTTATGAATGAAGAAAATAATGTTTTTCTGAACTTAAATCGTCTTAAAACTGACTTGGTTTAGGATATGGAGTGTGGAAAAAGTCGGAATCACCCCTCCCCTTTAAAAAACGAAATCTGCCCTGCTCCTACACTAGTGCGCTACGCGCACTAATGCTTTTTAGCACTTTTTTACGAATTTTCGTATTTCGTCAAATTTCGGAGAAAAATCAAAGTGTGGTTCCGTGTCAACTCCGCGTCGCGGAAGGGGCGCGGAAACCCCACTGTTTTAAGCTCACTTGGACAAAAATAATTCGCGTTTTTTCGAGTTTTTGCCGAGTCGAGACCATTTTCCGATTTGATTTTTCGCACTGATCGCAAATCCGTCCGGTCTCGGATTTGCAAACGGAGCAAGGGAAGACACGTTACACGTAAGGTCAAATTCTACGGGTATTTTCGTCATTTCACGAGGTGTTACAGGAGGATAACTCCATGTATTCTACATGTATTCATCTTAACTTAAATCCATCTTAACTTATGGACCTTAATGTAACAGATACATGTTAATTTTTTATATTTGGTACATTCCTTCCTTCTACATTAATTGGATTTTCTTTCCACACTGCATTCTTCTGCTAAGTGGGTGAATATCTGGGCCTGTATTTATTTATTCATGATATATCTGGCATGAATTGCAGATTCCTGGGCTAGTGAATGTGGATTTTGCCGATGTGCGTGCTATTATGGCTGATGCTGGGTCGTCTTTAATGGGAATTGGAACTGCTACGGGTAAGTTCACAAAGCTATTTTGATTGTTGCTATCCTTTTAATTCATAATGTCATGTGATTTAAAAGTCTCTATGTGATGTGATGATGTGGCCAAATGAGACACACATACAACCTACACAACTAAATCATTATTTATGCGCTTAAAACCTCACAAGACATAAAATAAAAATATCAATGTATTGTGACTGATAAAAGAGCGTATGCAACCTCACCCAAGGGAGTCGCCTTGAGGTCTCAGGTTCGATTCTTAGCGGAGGCAAAAGCATTAAGTTATTTCTTCCCATCTGTGCAATCCTTCGTAGATGGAGTTACCCAGTATTTGTGCCGGTGGGAAATAGTCGAGATGCACGCAACCTGGTGCAGTTACTATGGTCATCACAAAAAACGGACATATGCAGCTGGCAGAATTTATTCATATTGTCTAAATTATTGTGCTTTTACATATAGAAGTTATCCACCTGTTGACTAAAATATTGTATTATGTGAAAGTCTAGTGTAATATATGAGGTGTACTTGTGCTTGTTGATGGAGCAACATATTTTTGCCTAGTGATATTTTTCTAGTGTAAAAGTGCAGCCCTTGACATATTTTAAGGTTTACAAGAATTGTGACCATCCAAACTGAAATAACAAATAAGCTCCAGATTAATTTCCCGAGATGTTTTTGAGGTGTGTTCTTTTTTCGTCTATATAGACTTATTGAAATGTGGAGTTGAGGCGAAATGAAAGTCATATTCAGTAGATAGAATATTTTGCATTTTAAGGAATTTCATTTAATAACAAAGAGAACTGGCTGCTGCAAATAACCGGAACAAATTTGTGTGATATTTCAGATTGCAATGGTAAAAAAAGGAAATGTGGATCTATTCAGTCATAAATGCTACAGTATGGATCTAGGCAGTCATAAATGCTACAGACTACATAAAAGTGGGGTGGGGTGGGGTGGGGGCATTCTTAAGATCTCAAATAGTGTCCCGTGTCGGTCTGTATAAGTAGATTTGAGATAGCGATCCGCGATAGGGTTACGGCAAATTGATTAATCTGATGATGCAGCAAATGGAGGAACAGCGATCCAAAGATGTGCAGCGATCT
>DF359343.1:44582-63947 GCA_000787875.1 Solanum virginianum
GGTGTTGTTTATGTTTTAAACTGTATTATACTTTCGTATTATTATGTGCTTTCCTTATTTTTGATCATATCTGGTCCGTTCTGCGCATGGGTTTTGAGATGAGGGTTCCCCGGAAACAGCCGCTCTACTTAGGTAGTGGTAAGGTCTGCGTCCATTCTACCCTCCCCAGACCCCACTTGTGGGATTTCTCTGGGTATGTTGTTGTTGTTGTTGTTGTTGTTGTTGTAATCTTTGATTTCAATATGGTATGCTCAAATTATATCTTTTCTATTGTTGGAGTTCTCTTTGGCACATCTTGGGTCTACTATCCTAATTAGTGGAAAGATTGACGATGTTACACATCATATTGGTGTAGGGTGGATGAAATGGGGAGCTCACAATTGGACTTGTGTGATAAGAAGATGAACTAAAACTTAAAGCCAAGTTTTCCGAAATGGTGGTTAGACCAACTATGTTTGTATGGGCCAGAGTGTTGACCAGTCAAGAGCTCATGTTCAGAAGGTGAAAATTGTGGAAATAAAAATACTGAGATGGCTGTGTGGGCTTACTTGGAGAGATAAGATTAGAATTTGAGATATCTTGGTCAAGGTGGGAGTAGCATTAGTGGTGGAAAGCGAGACTGAGATGATTTGTGATGTGAAGAGGAGATGCATGGATTCCCCTTGGTAGAGGTGTACGAGGTTGGATATAGATGATTTTAGGAAAGGTAGAAATAGGCCAAATATTTTTCAGGAGAAGTGATAAGACCGGACATGTCTCAGCTTTAGCTTTAACTGACTGAGATAACCTTAGATGGGACTTAGGAAGCTATGAAGGACTTAGATTAGAATAGAAAACTAATAGGTACTTGAGTGTTGTCTCACTTACCCTTCCATACTAGTAGTTGTAGCATCCCTCTAGTAGTTTCTTGTTATTCAGTATCTATTACTGTTTATTATTTCCGGTACTTCGATTATAGTATTATTTTGTTGTAGATACTATTCTTCTTTTTTAAAGTGTCATGCTATCTTTAGTATTTTGTCGTGGCTTCATGACTTCTAGTGTTTCTTTTCCCTAACTACTTTGTTATATTTTTTTCTTGAGCCGAGGGTCTATTGGAAGCAACTCTCTACCTCCCAAGATAGGGGTAAGATCTGCATATACACCACTTGTAGGATTATAGTGGGTATACTGTTGTCTTTAAGTAACAAAGAACTCTTTTATTTTTGTTTTGAACTTGGTGGGTAATGGACCCACCCTTCTAAGTTTCTCTCTTAAAAACCAAAATTTGATTTGGTCCAAGAAAAGTCTCGTTTCTAGTTCGTTTTTTACATCTCGTTTGTAGAAATTGGATTTATTGCTGGTAAATTTTGTGCAAATTATACTCTAAAAAAATAAGTCGTGCTAACTATTGTGATATTTAACTTACAAATCATGCATGCTTTTTTTTTTTATTACCTTGGGGTCAGAGCCAGCTTTTGTACCTCAACTATTTCCACAGGGTACTTGCAAAGTCCCACCAACATAGGTACTAGTAATAGAGGTAATATAGAGTATAAACATTAGGGAGATCATAAAGGTAACATGGAACCAATATAAAGACTAAAGTTATGCGTGGTAGATCTACTATAGATGCTATAATATTTTTATTAAGAAGATCAATGGAAATTTATAGGAGAGGATGAATGATCTCCACCCCGAGATAATGGTAAGGGTTGCGTACATTATATCGGTTACGTGGGATCTCCTGAGTTGTTGATGATGAATGATCTCTGAGAAAAATCTTTTGGAGGTTTTGGGAAGATAGGTCTCTAGTATCATATATAAAATTACCATAAGTGATACTTAGGAGAAACTGATCAGAAGTGTGCAAATAGTGAAGGAGATAGAAAGGATTTTTGCCATCATAATAGGTTTATACTAGTGCCAGCAAAATTTATCGACTTTTTGATAACCTTCCCACGTTTAAGCGAGTTGGGTGAAATATTAAAACTGGTAAAATATGGGTTCAACCCATTTTTATACCATACTAAAATGGGTAGATTAATGGTTGATTTCCGTTCAAGTATGGGTTGCCTTAGGTCAGCTTTCATTTGCCACTCACAATAGCCACAACTTTGAAATATGGAAAATAAGCAATCATCTACTATTTAAATAGATTTTGCTTTCTAGACTTGAAGTTAAGACTTCAATAGATACGATTTCCTTGCCAGTATTAACATTATATGCTCTTATTTTTATAGAAACAAATTATCCCAAACTAGCTGTATGTTATGTATAAATGTATACAAAGTTAACTAGATTTGTAGAAACAACAAATAAATATGTATTTACTCACCTACACTAACACACACACATCAAATACTAGATATCATCAAGTCACGGTATTACTAAATTTAAAAGAAACATCATGGTAGTTATATAACATTATCAACAAGACAAACAATTTTACTCAATATTATTTTAGTTTACTTTAAATGCTTGTGAAGGAAACACGTTTTACACGGGAAATATGGTTATGTGACTGAGCATATTGTCTCGAGTTCTTGAATTATTCTAAGAAGATTAAAAAATATACTATTGTGATATAACAAAAGTGGTTATCTAGTATCACAAATACACTAGTTACAAATTATCAAACATCAACAACAACACACCCAGTGGAATCCCACATACTATATAATATGGGTTTTACCCATTTTCAACCGGCCCATTAAACCCAATCCACTTTTTACCAGCATGAAGTATGGGTAGGTGGGGTAGTGACCCATATTTGCTTAACCCATTTTCAAACTGCCCAAATTCGACCCGACCCGACCCAACCCAACCCGTCAATTTGGCACCACTAGTTTATACCAGTAATCTTCCTTAAGCTCACTATCCTAGTTATGGTTGAGCTAACCAATAAAATGAATGAAAGGGAGAGTGAAATCGACAAGGATCATGGTGCCCCTGTGCAGACAATTGAGATCTTTAGGTTCAGTGTGCTTTTGCTAAAACAAACATTTTCAAACTGAAACACCAGGGGGGGCGGGGGAAACTTTGGGCCTTCATGGAGGGAGAACGGGGTTCAATGTTCATGGCTGAAGGTGGTGAGGGCGTTATAGCCTTCCATACTAATATGCTATGAAGAGAAATCTAAGCAAACATCCAAAAAAAAGGGAGGGCCTGATGCAGTAAGCTTCCTCTATGCGCGGGGTCTGGGGAAGGGATGGATCATATGGCAACAACTTTACCTATACGCCAAGGCTCTGCTTCAATCTAAGCAGACATCTCATCAATGTAAATAGTTGCTTATAAAAATTTCTGATAGTGAACCCATCTAGAAGAGTTCCCTCATAATTCTTTAGAATTTTCTTTTAAAAATTTGAATGTAATCTAAAAAGTAACACTTTTATCTACTGATATTTCCTTTTGGGAAATTGGAAAAACAAAATTCTTTGGACTGAACACATCTGACATATTTCTGTGAGTTTCCTCCTATTATTGGATGCTATTTGGCGGCAGATTTAAGATTTCTTTCAACTCAGTCACTTGTTGACAATAGTGATTGATGCCCCATTTCTTGCTGGACCCCTTCTTCCTTCTGGCTTTTCTTCCTGTGGAAAGTAGAAACTACATGCATTTTCTGCCTTGTTTTGGCTATTTAAAAATATTTCATGTCCAATGTAGCACAATAACTTCCCCTGTGTAGCCCCACAAAATGGGATCTGGGGGGAGGATAGAGTGTACGCGCAGACCTTATCCCTATCTTAGAAGTAGAGAAGTTGTTTTCGATAGAACCCTTGCTCAAGGAAAAACAGTCCAAAGCAGTCCAGGAAAGAAGAAACGGAAGCATAAGAAACAATAGATAATAACAAAAATAACATATAGGAACAAAATTACAACAAAACAATATGATAGTCGAGGTGTAAGGAATCAACAGATAGCATCATCAATCGAAGGACAAGAAACTATGGGAGCAATGCTACTGCTACTAATAAAGGACAACATGATAATGCATTGCTACCTACTACCCTTCCACCCTAATACGTGACCTCCACCCCCAACATGACAATGCATTGCTACCTACTACCCATCCACCCTAATACGTGACCTCCACCCCCTTCTATCTAAGGTCATGTCCAATGTGAAGAAACTAAATCTCATCTGTAGTTCCAGCAAATTCGCATGCAAAATATGCATTTCAAGATTTCAGATATGTATATCGTCCATGTATGGTTTTGGGCATCTCCCAAATAGTTGGCCATCTCCTAAGAAGTTTTTTTTTTTTTTTTTTGTGAGAATGGATTGATACTTGATGCTGGTACTGATTAGTCGAGAAGAAAATTGATGTTGTTCGTTAATATTACAGGAAAGACTAGAGCCAGAGATGCAGCATTGAATGCCATTCAATCTCCTCTGCTGGACATCGGAATAGAGAGAGCCACTGGAATTGTGTGGAATATAACTGGTGGCAGTGATCTAACATTATTTGAGGTAGCCAACTATTTTTTCTTTGCTCATACACTCATTAATCATCCTTGGGATGCACCTCTTGTTGACTGAAAAAGGCTGACATATATTACATAATGTGGAAAAGATTTCAGCAGTAAAAGCTGTTGACTGAAAAAGGCAGACATATATTACATAGTGTAGAAAAGATTTCAGCAGTAAAAGCCTTTTACTTTTGTCAGTGTAGAGTTTTTACTGTTGAAGATAGGATGTATGAATGTGTGATATGATTGTTTCTTACGAAGACATATAAGAGAGACATTATCTTAAGGCACATGAGGGTTGTAAGAAGATCAAATGACCTATGCTTCTTGTCCATCCTGCTCACTTACCTGCTGCTTCTCAGCATTTATGCACGCCAGTGTTGTCAATTTAAGTGCGCTTAAGCCCTGAAGCAACGCATAAAACATGTTGAACGTTTCGCCTTGGACATGACCACACCTTTGTCAAGTTAGAGTTCCAAACTTTTCTAGATAATTTTTGGAACCTTCGGCCCTTAAGTTAGACCCTGAAAGGGGTGCGAAGATTATAAGTTGTCATCCAATTTAACGAAGCTTCAAAACCAAAATAAAATTGCCAGAAGTTAAAAATAAGCTGTAATGTTAAATTTGTAGACATCCTATGAGAATCACAGCTTTTAAACAAACCTTTTAAATGCTTTTCATGCTCTCTAGGTAAAAATATATCTTGAAATTCGTTATCTTATTTTAGATAGTGACAAATGTAAGCGATGCAGTCTTTATACCTTCATTATTTTAGTGATACCATGAGTTTTATTTTGTGAGATAGTTGAAATATGTAGTTTATAGTTATTGTTTTTTGTGGCGTATTTAATCCATGACCAGAATTACATACAAATATAAAATATCTGTACTAGTGGATTTATGCTCTGATTTTCAAAGTGTCTCCCTGTCCGATCATCTCATGTACCCAACATGGGTGTCCTTGGCCATGCCGCACAACTCAGCAGTGATGATCACTGTTTTCTTAAATTCGGACTAGACACCACGTATCATCATTATGTCATTTTGGTGGAAATTGTGCCATATTTTCTCTATTATTAGTTCAAAGCCTTTTCTGACCTCCAAGTTTGCGGAAAGTTTTATTGTTTTTTCTTAGTATGATAAAATACTTTCATGTATGCATTTGGTATTTTATGTTTGTGAGCATTTCCCAGACAATGCTAATTCCTGACTTGTCTGATTCGCGAAGTCAGCTCTCATACCCTTGCCTGTCCTCTTTGCACTTTTTTAGGTAAATGCTGCAGCAGAGGTTATATATGACCTTGTGGATCCTAGTGCTAACCTCATTTTTGGGGCGGTGATAGACCCATCAATAAGTGGGCAGGTATGTTCGTAAATATCACTAGGTTACAGTATTCCTTTGTTGACATGATTCTTTACTGATATCGACATGCGCTGAGGCTAAAAAGTGTTGACTGACTCCAAAGCTTCTTATTAAACAGTTGAAAGATTGAACAGTTAAGTTTACTGCATTATATAATATAGAGTTACTTGTCAAAAACACACCTGAGTATCACTTTTTTGCGAGTTTCATTCCTAAACTATCCGGTGTTTGCATTGCGTTTCCTACCTGAACTTATCACCAACTATTTATAAAGACACAAGGGAGTGGTAAGACTGCATACACATCACCCTCCCCAGACCCCACTTGTGGGACTTCCATGGGTATGTTGTTTTTGTATCTAGTTAGGATTAAGGCTTAGTTGTTTTTACAATTGGATTAAGTTTGATGTTTGCCAAGAGTCTTTTTTCTTCCCCTGGCTTGAGGTTTGTTTTTAGTGTAGGGATAAGGTGAGACTTAAAGAACTCCTAGTTGTTGAGATCTCTGATTTATCTCAACGACGTTGAGGCATAGAAGATCAATTGAACTCCTGACGAATTTATGTTTTACTTCATGGTCAATCTCATAGTTATCCACGTGATGCAGGTCAGTATAACTCTAATTGCCACTGGTTTCAAGCGCCAAGAAGAAAGTGATATGAGGCCTCTCCAGGTATTCCTCTCTTCCTCCCTCTCCCTTCACATCTATGCCTACATGTGAAAAACTTTGGTTTTGGCAATCATCTTGTGATATATGTTCCACGGTGTTCGACTACAGGGAAACCAACTAGCACAGGGAGATGCTTCACTTGGTACTAACAGACGACCTGCATCCTTTTTGGAAGGTGGTTCAGTGGAAATTCCCGAGTTCCTCAGGAAAAAAGGGCGATCGCGCTATCCAAGAGCTTAAGTTAGTCCTCCTTTTTCCATCAAAGTGATGCAATGCATTACATACATGATCTTGGCTGTGCATCAAATATCAAGTTTTTCTCACGGAAAAGCATTGTTCATCTCGTTTTTCTTAATAATAATGTCGTAGTGCCTATACATGTTAGTTTGCTAGTGAGTGAAATAAGCTGGAGATGCTATCAGAAGTAGACATTAGAAGCACAATCAGTCTGGCTTTACCTTGTTATCTGTAAAGTGTTGCTATTTCGTAAATATCCAGAGACGAAATCGTGCACATATATGTGATTTAGGATCAGTTTGGAACTTGTTCATCTGCTAACACCTGGTGCGAGTAAGTATTTACCCATTCTATATAGTACCTTTCTGCAAATAGAATGTTGAGATACTGACTGTTCTGTTCACTGCTGCAAGTGAACGTAGTAGTGTTGGTATCGGTATCAATGCCCCCCCCCTCACCCCCTCCAAGTATATAGCTGCTTGTCGTTCCAGCCCAGTTTCAGCTGTGCATTTCTCAAAGCGAAAAAGAGGAATTGCTTGACGTTGCATGTTGTAACATGAAATGATTAGCAAATGATTTCGTGGAGCCTTGTTTGTCGAGGGTTTATCAGAAACCATCTCTCTAACTCATACAAGGTAGTGACAAGATCTTCTTCACACTATCCTTTTCGGACCTTATTTGTGGAATCACATTAGGTATGTTATCGTTCTTGTATAATGAAGTCTTGTTTATGGGAAAACATAAGACCAAAATATTCGGAGAACTCTTCTATCAAATTCAAAATTTCTTCTTACTTTGAATAGATCGTCGAGTCAAAGGGTGATCCAAAATCCATTGTTGTCAGCATCATATCTACAGTTAGCTCATTCATCTAATTTGAAGTTCTAGCTTCAAATTAAGGGTATGACTGTTTATCGATAGTGTTACTAGCATCAAGATTATCATCATCATCAATATCAGTGCAATTGAGAAGTTTATTCGTATTCAACGTATCTATTCAATTCTAGTCATAAGATATCTATTGAAATTGTCGTTGGAACTGAGGTCTTATTCAAAGAAAAAAGATTTTAAATACTTGAATCGACTTCACGGTCTATATATTCTTTTCTTCATATCAATAATCTAGACTTAATAACTTTTAACTCTTTTAAGTAACTAGATTATGTAATAATTTTACTATCAAGAGGCCAAAACTTAAACTTTTTAAGTACTAAATTAAAATAGAAAAAATGAAAAAGAATTTGTTGACATGACAATACAAACTTATTCTTATATACATACATATACACATAGAGATGTGTCAATATGAGTTGTGGCGAATGGTTTAGGATCTTTTCATCTTTAATTAAAGGTTTCGAGTTGGAGCATTTCAGATACAAACTTATTCTTATACGTACATATGTACATACATGTGTCCATATGAGTTGTGGCGGATGATTTAGGATCTCTTTCACCTTTAATTAAAGGTTTTGAGTTTGAGCATTTTAGAGTGAAAATGATTCTATTAGAAATGTTGTTCTTGAGTATGAATTTTGTAATATGCTAATTTAGATCAGATTTCAATGCGGAATACAAAAATATAGATTCTAAACAACAATAACATATGTAATTCCACAAATGGGGTCTGGGGACGATAAAATGTACGCAGATCTTATCACTACCTCATAGAAGTAGAAGTTGTTTTCTGAAACCCTCGTCTTAACACAAAAATATAGATTCTAAAAAGTTATAAATATGATTCGACACATTGATAATTGGCCCACAATTGTGGACAAGCCCATGTGGGATGAAGCCTAATGCAATGACTTGACAAAGAAAAGTGGTGACCCTCACATAAAACCAAAAAAATAAAAATAAAGAATAAAGAGAGGGGAAAAAAAAAGGAATTTATGCAAAGGTGGTTATTGTTGGTAAAGAATTGTGGTGACATGATAAATATTTTTTTTAATTTTTTAGAAATCTCAAGTTTAAGTTCTAAGTGAAATTTTGAAATGTTTTGATCATTAACAAATAACAATCAGATAATTTAAAATTCTCTTTACATCTCTTTTGATTTCTAGAAACATTAAAAAAAAATTAATAATAATTGTCTTCCATGACAAGAATTTTGTTTTTTAGGGTACAAAAATAATTATTTTCACATGCCAAATCATTAGTCAATTTAAAAAGACAAAGTGAATAACTAAAAATGTTTTTTCATGTTTAAAAAGAGAGAGAGAGAGAGAAAATAGAGAAAGATGGTTTTATGACACATAAAACTATTTTTTTAATTATATGATATTATTTTTAGAATATTTAATTTAATGACTAGAAGAACTTTATAAACATAATTTTTTATTTAAATTGCAATTAGCAATAGAAAATGATTTTCTTATTTTTAAAAAAAAAATAAGAAATACAGATTCAAATTGACAGGAATTTTTTCATACATACTGATAATATAATTATTATTTGCACTACTTATATATATATACAAAAAAAAAAAGTAAAAGGAGAGTGAAATTTTTTTATTAAAAAAATATCTTTTCACATTCCCTTCCAAACTAGTCTCAATCTCATTAAATGATTGATACAACTACTACCTCACAAGCAGCCCCAATTAGGTGTGAATCACACACACCACATATTTCTTGGTCAAATTCAAAATTTAAGTTTTAATATAATTTATTTTAAGATTATTAGCATTTAATTTATAGGAATTAAAAAGAGAATTTTTCAAAAAGAACAAATACTTGAAATATAATAAGAGAAAGAATGGAGAGAGACGAGCGAGCGAGATCGAGAGAAGGAGAAGGGAGGCCGGCGAGAGAGGACAGATGAAAGAGGCAAATTGTATATGTATATTTGTCAAATTATATGTATATATCTATCAAATAATTATATACATGTAACTAATATACATATATATTTGTATATCTGAAAAGTGAGATTAGGAGAGGGAGGAGAGAAGTGAGCAAGATCTAGAAAGGAGGAGAGAGGCGTGCAAGAGAGGGCAGAGAGTGGAGAGAGATGAATTATATATGTACATTAGTCGAATTGAATATGCATATTTGTCAAATAATTGTATTTATGCATTTGGTATACATATGTATTTGTATATCTGACAAGAAATTACACAGAGAGAGAGAGGAGAGAGAGAGGTGAGAGAGACGAGAAAAAATAGCAATAAAATCTTAACTATAGTTATATATTATAATTTTTTTAAATGTAGTGATATAATGCAAATACATACTATATGTTTGTCTGATTACGTTATTTACCCAATTAAAGAATAAAAAAGAAGACTACGATAAATCTATGATTAGCTCTTGATCAAATAAAAAATATTGAATTCACATAAATTTGATACAACAAATTGTATCCGTCTCTAAATCTCTCATATCAAATTGAATGTTTTTTTCATTAGTAAGAAAATTTAGAAATAACTCCATCCCCTACCCCCACCCCCACTCCCATACCAAAAATCAATGTCAACCTCAAAATTATATATTTTATTTATATATTTATATTTTGTGTCAAAAGTATTTAATTCTATGAATTGATATTATAAAGTTATATCTGTATCTGTATCTGAATCTCGTGTATCAAATTCTACATTTTTATTGGCTAAAAAGCTTAGAAACAACTCTATATATTCCCTCATCCCCACTCAAATATCAATGTCAACCTCAGCTTCCTCTAAAAATTTACTGATCAACTTTCATAGAGTTTTACACGTAAAATTTACGCTTCACGTCAAATCCAAATCTAAAAATTTATTGATAAAGAATAATAAATTTTATGCATGAATTTATATTTCATATAGAAAGTACTTAAATCATATGAATTCAATATTATAAAGTTATACTCGCCTCTGAATCTTCATTATCAATTTCTATATTTTTATTAGCCAAAAAATTTAGTTACTAACTATATTTGACATCGAAATAAGAATCTATAATGCGCTAGAATGTCTTTCTTGACCCCCTGCCCTTCCACAACCCCACTCAAAATTCAAAAATCAATGTCAACCTCAAAATCCTTCAAAAATCTACTAGCCAATTAATGTATACCTCTTATTTGTTTAATAAGAGGCCTATCTTTTTCCAATCTCTTTTTTTATAACAGTACAATTTTTTAAAAAAAGCATTGAAGTTAACCACACAAATTTGAGCATCAAAGTCTCCACTCAAAGGACACGTATTATTCCCACTTACCATAAAAAAAAATCATCAGATAATTCACGTTTCTTTATATTTAATAAGAGATCTTAAATTTAAATATTTTTTTTTTATTGAAACTAATATTCAAAAATAAAAAGATCTAGAGTCATATAATGCGTGAATCTAAATTAGTCGAACTTCAATATAAATATCGACACTAAATAATAATAACAAAAACATATCACCCCAGCCCACCCCCACCCCCTCCCAATTACAAATATTTGCCCCTTTCTCCCCCACACAAAATATTAATACTAATAAAATCCCTTCATATTGCATTGTTGCCCAACACAAGAATATATTCCCTCTTTTACAATCCCAAAATAAAACCATCATTTCTCCCTTCAACAACACTCCCTCTTTGGCTAGCTCCATCTCTATAGTTTGGAGACTAGCCAAACAATAACTCATATCACTACTTGGAATTCTCTTTTTGACTCTGACTCTTCCACTTCGATCGTTATTTTTCTTTCTGTTACTTCGAAAGTAGTTCAGCCACTAATTATCAAAAAAAAAAAAAACTTCGAAAGTAGTTCAGCCACTAATTATCATCACCAATTCTACGTTTGTTATGACAAACAAACGAGAAAATTCATCGATTTTTTCGAAACATTCCTCGAGACGGCCCGAACCTAACGTTGGCAATCTCGAGCCAACAAGGTCCGGTAAGAAAAACAACGTCGTGACAGTGAAGCACGATCAAGAAAAATTCAACAATGCAGAAGCTGTATCAGAGGGGATGGAGGAAAATGGACGTGAGAGATTGAAAAGACATAGAATTGAAGTGGCAGGACATGTTTGGATACCAGAAATTTGGGGACAAGAGGAATTACTCAAAGATTGGATTGATTGTAATGCATTTGATGCAAAATTAATTAATAATAATATTATGTCAGCTAGAGCAGCTTTGGTTCAAGAAACAAGAAAAAAAAAATTCATCTTGCAGATTGAGAATTGAAAATACTTATTGAAAATTATCACTCCAAAAATAAATTAAAAAAAAAGATGAGTTTTTTTTTCCTTTTTATTATGATTTCTCTTTAAGTGAACTTCTTTATTATTTTTATCATAATAATTGTGTGTTTCCATGTTAATAAATTGAACAAATAGATATGTTAATGGTTCTTGGATTATATTGGTGAATTTTGATTTCGATTTGTGTGATATATGGCTCCATATATTTTGTTTTTAATTTGTTAAAGAAGGCATTATATGTGAGATTATTATGTTGAGAATTTTATTACCGTCAATAGAATAATAGTACAAATTTAACATATCGCAGAGTAATTAAGTGGTGGAATTATAAGATATTGTGGTAAATTTATGAATATTTACGAGCAAATCCATGCAATTTGTGACGAGCTGTCGAAATTTCGCCCGAAAATGCCTTAAAAACGTTTATGATCTTGGTAGAACAAGCCGGAAGGTTCTAGAACGGCCTAGAACACTATAGAGTACTATAGATTACTATAGATTACTGTAGCAACGATCATTTTGGGGGAGGGGTTGTATATATATCCCTCCTTAACATTCATTTTGGAACATCCAGAAATCAAACAAGTAAGTTTTGTAAAGAGTTCTCTCTAATACAAGTTCTTTTCTTTGTTCCTCAAGATCTTCCTAGTTCCTTCATAGTCTTTTGCTTAGTCTTTTAAAGTTCCGCTAAGCATTAGAGTCAGGCTGACTAGCAACTTGATCGTTAAAAGTTTGCTAGGCCACACGATACGTTGGAATAATGACCAAGTCCGTGACATATTGTACTGATAAGTCAATAATTATAAGATAATGACTTAATCAACTACTAATTAAGGGTCACATTGATCCATTAATAGGTCGTGAAGAGTTTTTGACTTAAATGGCTTTTCATTCTTTTGTTTCGTCATGACACGTTCCTTTCTTCCATCCATACGTTGATTGTTTGGGGATCATGAAACGTCTTTCGTTTTTCACATGTACCGTTGATTCTTCCTTCTTCCTTTTTTAAAGTCAAAATAAGGAAAAGGAAATTGGGTTTGAAGCTAACCTAGGAATATTATACTATGTGGATATGTCAATCATTTTTTTTATATATATATTTTATATTGGATCCTCTTAAAAGATGTACATTAAACTGACTTTCCATGATGAAAATCTTGAATATCTCACTGATCGAAAACACTTTACCCTTATAGAACTTTCAATATGAATTTAAATGAATGCAAACATCGAGTGAAAGAACAAAATAAGAAGCATCCAAGAAGTTAAGAAAAAGCCAAAATAGAATTTCAACATGTAACATAGATCACATAATGTGGCTACTGGAGAGATGCATCTATGGATGGTTAAGTCCAACTTGTCATATAACACGCACAACATTATCATAGTAATAAAAGTTTGAGGCTTCAACAAGCTGAAAATTAACATGCATTGTTTTCCATTATCAACTATGAAGCTATGTCTCCAGCAGCTCCCATATCTTCACTGTTCCATCATTTCTGACCGACGCCAACAGCCTTTTATCCTGCAAGGTTTTGACAGAAGAAATTAAAAGTATGCAGAATTTACTTGACGAAAAAAGAATCTTGTTTTCGATTTTGTTGGGGGAAATAGAGGTGACACTCAAAATAGGCAAACACATAGGCCTAGAAAGAACTAAAGGGTCGAATTAAGAGAGATATCGATCAAACGAAAGGTGGTAGGCATAACAGAGTGAATTCACCCTTCTAGTCTTGAGAATACAGCTGAAGACAAACATTTCTCCTCCTTTAAAAAACCATACAACAATCGTTACGATGTCTTAACATATTTGTTGTTCACAACACCATTTGTCAGCTGTGACACACATATCCTATCGTTTGTGTTGCTCAGACTCTTCAAAATCTTAATGAGGTGTGTATCAGATCATCCAAAAAGTATGCATTTTTGGAGGATGTGACACAGGTGTGGCAATATTTTGAATAGTCCGAGCAACATAGCTTATTACACTTCTGTCAACAGAAACTGAGGTCAACAAATATTCATTTCGAGGTCCAACACTAAGAACCTTAAAGGTTGAACCCGTAGAACTTAAATCCTGAATCCTCCTCTGATCGATAACATTCTCAGAAGTTTCCAGATGATCTCAGCTTCTGCGCAAAGCGTAAAGCATCTTTTCAGCATACTAATTACAGAGTTTAAAGCAATGACAGATGAACAAGTAAATGTCAAAATCCTATCACTGTGGCATTCCAGTGACTTACCCCAGAGAGCCATTTCACAGAATTTACGTTCATTTCATGAGCCTTCTCCTTCTTCAAAAGTAGTTTAAATGCAAGTCCATCAACCTGTCATCAGACCAGTGTTATCAAAAGTTAAAAAACGCAAAAAAGCTCTAAGTTCTATTAGGGCTTTAAGTGAAAAGTGCTAAGGTGTGGGCTTGAATTGAAGAAAGCAAAAAGGGAGGAAAAAGAAATATAAAAGTATATGTTTTCCAAGACTAATAACGATAAGCATGAATGACAATATGAATTATATCAATTATGTAGTGTCGCCTCTTCAGAAGAGGCTCATTAGAGTGTCTTAGAACCTTGATGACGAAACATTCAAGTTGAGAGAGATTTGGCTAGAAGAACAAAATCAGAATCCAAGAACTGTCCGAAAGCCAGGGGAGATGCAGCTTTAAGAAGTTACCAGATTCATTTGAATCAAGTACTTTTGAAGTGGAGCATAAATTTATGTGCTGAGAATGTTAAAGGTTGAAACCATAGAGCTTAAATCCTAAATTTGTCTCTGTCCTAAGCAGTTAATTCTGATATTACTGTAAACTACTCTTTCTCTTTTCTTGCTGAGAAAGGCGCGTTCAGATTGATCCGCTTGAACATAATTAGCACCTGAAGTACTAAACGGTATAAGAGATATAGAAGGTTTTCCAATACCTCATTATCCTTATCCTCGATAAATACACGTATAGCGTCATCAGCTCCTGAACTTGCACTTATTTCTGGGCCCTGGTCTTGTCTGGAGGTACAAAACGGTGTAATTCTCTAACATATTAGATTATCCAGTATGTTAGTCTGTAGGAATAGCTATAACGCACCCAATAAAAAGAGATCAAACATGAAATCCAGACAGTCAAATATGCCCACCACCATGCACATACATATATTAGCTTGAGCATGATAAGAAATAGATGTAGATAGCTACCTCAACCAGTCAACTGAGAAAATTGCTGTATTATGATAGCCAGATAGAGTGCAACCATATGACCTAACAAGCACAAAAAGGAGACGGTAGTAAATCAGGAGTTGGAAAACATAGTACTTACAACAACATTTCTAGTGTAGTCTCACTAAGTATAGTCTCGAGAGGGTAGGGTGTATGCAGACCTTACCCCTTACCCTCGGCTCGGAAAGCATAGGAACTGCTATAATAGTTAACAAAATGAAAACTATTCCTGGAGGCATCTGGAGGCTTACATTAACCCAAGGGATAAACAGGGATGGCTTCTTAACGCATTCTGCTCCGTTATACTGGTGGTTGAAAACACTTCAGTGAGCTAACTTAATAGAATAATTATGGAGAACATAAAATTCCCCAGGATTCAAAATGTGACTTGGATCAGGCCTTGTGCCCCGGGGGTGCAAGTGGGAGGGAGGAAATCGACCAATTTGCATTGCAGCCTAGTTCTCATGAACATGCGTGGCCAATCTTCTTTCTTACTCTTTACTAGCCACTAGAAAGGTTATTGTTAATAAAGTGAGGAAAGAAAACTCTCCACAGTCAATGAGGGACACTCTCTCGTAAGATCGCGTGAATCAACTTTTTATGAAAGTGAGGATAAGACAGGGTTTACCAAAAGTCTGTATTCTCCCTCCACTCAGAATTCCATATCTTGATGGTAAGGTCATCACTGCAAGTTAAGAGAATTCAATGCAAAATCTGTTTAGTAGTGACTGCAACAACTGTCCTATTTAAGATACACCCGAGACTTGAGATTGTATACTTTCAAACAAATTCAGCAGAAAAGAAAGCCATACCTGCAAGATACCATTCTTTCTCCAAATTTAGAGAGAGAGAGACCGCACAGTAGATGTATGTTTGCTGAAAGTTCAACCATGTAGCGGCACAAGCTCCTAAACAATCTTAAAAACATTACATATAGCCTTCTTGGCCAAGCTTTCAAAGATAAAAGATGCACTACTACACTATCTAGACATAACAAAATGAAAAATAGACCAGCAAATAATAATTTTTACCTGTCAGACTCACCCAAAGTTTGAACACAAGGCCAATAACCACCGTCATCAGATGATACTGCCCAAGCCTAAAGTTTTAAAGCGCCACTAGAGATTAGATAATTGGGGAAGGATAAAATCCCATTACCCTGCCCCTGCCCCCATAAAAAGAAAAAGAAGTGAAACGAGCCGACTACTAATTCTATGTTACATGTAATAGGAGTATGCAAAGCATGCTAGACTCCTAAGCAAATAACAAATGCGAGCACACACACAGAGAAAAATACCTTAATGGTGTTATCAGAACTACCGGAGACTACAGCATTAGCATTACCATTACCATTACCATGCCATTGAACTATATTAACATCTTCTGTGTGTCCTTGCAACACTAAAGTACAATCAAACTCATTTCCAGGCAAAACTTCCCATATCCGAATTGACTTATCACCTCCACACGTCGCAAGCAGTTGCCAGTTAACATGCCAGGAAACACTTCTCACTTCATTCTCATGATCCTGGACAATATCCATATAACAAAATAAGAAAGCAGACAGGATTCTGGTAGATTATAAGCCAAATCAAAACAACTCCATAGTAACAAATTCCCTTAGTCTGCTGAGTGATGACTTGTCTTTGAAGTTTATGTTGCAGTATTTACAAAGAGTTAATTTCTCATAAACTCAGACTAGTTTTCTCAGAAAGTCGCTGCACCTTCAAAGTGTAGATACGCTCGTAGGCATGAACACCAACATTTTTGAAAATGGCAGTGGTGGCAGCAGAGCAAGCTGCTGCAAACAATTCGCATGGTCATGACAAGGCACACGATCTAACAGTACTTGATACCTCTAAAACAGCCTGCAAAACTTCCTTCTAAAAGTTATTGCAGATCTTTTTTATGTATAGGTTCAAATAGTCACTATAGCTAGAGAATCAAGGTCATTTTATTTTCTTGAGCATGGAAAGAGTACTAGAGAAGGAATAAGAAGGAACATTGAGGAAAACAATGCTCATAAGGACACGGGTTCAACCCTTGCGAACGGCCTTCCACAGAAATACTAAGGTAAGACTGCATACAATAGACTAGGGGTGGAGCTGCATCCACCAAGGGGTGGAGCTACATTTACCTAAGGGTGATCAAATGAACACTCTTCGTGAAATTTTTTTTTAGAATATATAGGTTAAATATAGACATTTTGATATATATATCAATTGTTGAACACCCTTGATACAAAAATTACTCATTCATGTTCTAAAAGTATGAACACCCTTGACGAATATTCTAACTCCGCACTGCAATAGACCCTTGTAATCGTGCTCTTCCTGGAACCCTGTGCATAGCGAGAGATTTAGTGCACCGGGCTTGTCATTTTTTTCAAATTTGTAAGCTTTTGCAAGAAAATTGTTAAATGGAACTTCAGCCTAATTCTACCCCAAAAAGCTATCTCAGACTCAAGTCAATATAAGCAAATCACAAGTCTATTTTCCAACCAAAGCAAAACCCTCTACCACTCTAATACCTCTCTCCTCGCTTAAGTCCGACTATAGCTTGGACCGAGAGCCCAAATAGAAACGAACCTGACTCTAATACAATATTAAATGAACCTCAAAACTAACTCAACCCCAAAATTAGCTCACCAGGGGGGTTATCCAAGTCCATACAAGCATATCCATTCCCCAACCTATGTGAAACACTAACCCAATTTGGCATAAAAAAATAAGAAGATTTTAGTCATTCCGACGAAAGAACAGTTTATAACCTGAATTCCGACACGTTATAGCTTATCAATTATTTACTCCAAATGATAACTCATAATAAAAGAAATTCATAGTTTTAATAAGCCTAATAAAATTGAAAAAAATCAAACCTTGCACTCGAAAAATCCGGCGAAATTCTCTTCCCAGATTCGTATGGTTTTATCATCACTCGATGATGCGATTACCGCCGGAAAACCCCATTTTCCGATATCCTCCTTCCAAGTAATACCCAAAACCTTACCGGTATGACCTTCGAGCTTTTGACTCTCTCTCAACTCAAAATCATCGCTGTTGAAATTCTTCATCGCGGCGGAATTGTGGCGGCCATGCGACGGTGCTGCTCAATAAATTGAGCAAATTTGATCAGATATTGTAGCTTTGACAAAATGTTTCGTAAGCGAGTTATGACAATGTTAAATCTTCGAGCAAATGTGATATTATTGACTGTGAAGGAGCTGCACAATGTTGGTCCATTGTACTCAGCTGCGTCAGAATTGGAAGTTTTACCAAGAAAGCTGAAAAGGGCTGAAAGAAAACCATGGGTGACGAGTGTCAACGAGCTTAAGCGGAGAGCAAGACTGGACAAGCAAGAGAGAAGGGTGGTGCGTGAAGTTGCATTGCGGCCACCAGAAAATGGACTATTAGTTCAAAAGCTGATCCCTGTTGCTCATCAAGTCTTAGCATCCAGAGCTCAATTATTAGCTTGTGTTTCGAGGATTTCGGAGGAAATTCCTATTTATTTCTGCAGGTAAGATACACTTTGCATTTAAGCTAACTTTCTTGCAACTAATCGCTTTTAGAAGAGCTAATGGTTTTTTCGCGAGTTTCATACCTGAACTATCAGTTATATCCTTTTTCGACCTAAACTATCACAATTATGTGTTAAAAACATCAAGTTGACTAGGCCAGTTATCTGTTGTTCCCTTCTCCTACCTGAACTATCATCATATACTCAACTTGGTGTATTTTAATAAATCGATCAAGTCAAGTAGGAAAAGGGAACAACCAACAATAGTTGGGGTGTGAAACTCGTGGAAAAATGATAGTTCAGGTGTGCTTTTTGACCATTAACTTTGGTAGAAGATGCAATAAAGGAGTAGGACTGTGGTAGTCAAATATGATATTCATTTTACTTACTCGTATGCAGATTTAGTTAAGAGCATAACACAATAGAAGTAAACGATCCTTATAGATGATTTCAACTAGTTTAGATTAAACTTGTTATCAAGGTAAGGAATGAATTAAATAGTGGGAACAAATATAAGTATTGAAATGAATTAAACTTGCCTAGAGCACAACGAATATAGGAGATTCATATAGCTGACTCCTGTTGATTTGGAGTCAAGGCCTAGTTAATTAATGGGAGATCGATTATCTAGCGGCTCATTCTGAAGTTGAATTGTTGAGCAAGCAGGCCTATGTGGTGAACTATGTTCTTTTGTGCAGCTTTTGTGCGGAAGTTCATGTTGGTCATCCACCACATAAGATCA
>DF359343.1:64284-77519 GCA_000787875.1 Solanum virginianum
ACAGCTCTTGTGGAGTTGTGCATTCAGGCTGGTGTCGACTTACCTGAGTATCCAACCCGAAGAAGGAAGTTCCCCATTTACCGAGTTGCTGGAAAGCTCATAGATTTTGAGAAGAGGTTTCCAAAGAATGATTTGTCCAGGAAGGACATAGAAACCTTTAGGTCTCGGGAAACTATTAGGAAGCCCATCGGAGATGGAAATTATTTGGATTTACCCTATGATGACATAAAAGGTATGTGTTTATGTTACTACAAAATTCTCTTATAATTGTTGTCATCTTTCAGTGTGGATTTTACTATTGAACACATCCCATGTAATTTCCTCTCATGAGCTTCAAACTATGTTGCTTGGACTCTCCAAAATAGTTGCTGCAACCCTTGTCGCATTTTTCAGAATGCACTTATTTACTTGTTGACATTTTTGAAGGGTCCAAGCAGCATAAGCTTCAAAGTATGTAAAAGAACTAGTCCTTATGGTATGATAAACCTTCTAATTTGATTTTCCACTACTTATTTATCACTTCTCCAGGATTTGCAACGCGAGGAGTGGAAGCTTGGGAGATTATGCGTAGCGGAGCCATACAACTCATGCAAACGTACAGTGTTCAAACATGTGGACATTGTCCTGAATTGCAAATCGGGCCAAAGGGTCATAGGGTTAGGCAATGTCAAGCCTTCAAGCACCAGATGAGGGATGGACAGCATGCTTGGCAGGAGGCAACAATAGACGATCTTCTCTCCACTGTATACGTTTGGCATGTCCGAAACCCTCATGCTGGTATCCTTTTGGTAGACTCTTTGAAGAGGTATTATGGTAAGTTACCTGCGATCGTTGAACTGTTTAGTCAAGCTGGAGCACAGGTCAGAGATGATTACTATTGCATGATGAGGGAAGATGTTGTAGTTCCTGGACTAGATGAAGAAAAAGTTGGTCGTATAAAGCTCTGAAATGCTGCCCAACATATTGGCAGAGGAGAAGCAACATTAGGCTGAGGATGGTTTGATTGCTGCTGTTGAGGATAACCCAAGACTATATCGTTGCAAGGGCTCGTTTGTTGTTAGGGTGATTAATCTGCATGGCAGTCGACACTTCAACTTCATGTTGAGATACAACCAGCTTTTCTTGCCTTTATAAAATTGGGACAATGAATAAAGATATTATCTATAGGTTAGTAAACATTAGTTTTACATTAATCTTTAGGATGTTTTGAATACATGTACTTTGGTTTCTATAAAAGCATGCCATTAAGGGGACCCTTTTTTTGGACAGACTAATGAGGAAATAGTGCCACATAAATTGAACGGGTGAAAGAGTTTCACAAACCATTGCATCCAACATTCCATTACTTACAGAGATATCACTCCTTAATGTAATGTATATATATGCCTTACAGAGTGATCTTCAGCGAATAAACTCAGATGAATAATATCATATTTTAACATATCAACCACATTGTAAATAAGGCAGAAACTTCAAAGAGCTGTTTTTAGGCCAATATAGGTATAACAATTAGATCTTAGAGGCAAAGCTGATGCCCTCCTGTGCCAATTGCTCCAAGGTAGCAGGGGGTTGAACTTTTGCAACTTTAGCAATTGCCTTGTTCTCTTCAGGTGAGCCACTCTCGAGGAATGCACCAGCAATCTTTCCGTCTTTGATCCAGTATTGTCCAAACTTGTGAGTTGCAGATTTGGGATCAGCATCCCCAAAGAGCACTGTTTCACCCACGTTATCACCGTAGAATTGCCAAGACAAATCGAAGGCACGGGAGTAGAAATATGGAAGGTAGTCATATTCATCGACAGACTTCCCTTGCTCACTGGCAAATATTGCCTGCACCAGCAACAATTTAACATTAACATTTTTACTTCATAAAAAGATATGGAGTTTGGGAATTTGTTACTGCATTTGATTAAGTCGATTGACAGAGTAGAAATCATTAGCAAACTGCAAAAAGCTGTTCTAAGAAGTCACACAGTGTTGGCAAAAGACGCCCTGTGAGAGTGTAATTTAACATAGTATTGTCACAAATTTGTACTCGTGCCAGGACATAAATAATCAGCAAGCACGTAGAGCGGAGAGAGTTTTCAGTATTGGCCACCCTAATCTGCGTGTATTGTGTCCTTCAAACCTTCAGTTTTCATTACAACTAATGAATGCAGAGTAATAGTTGACCAGTAAAGAGTATCACATTATACGCAGGATGACAATATCACACTTTCATATTCACTCTGGACAACATCAAGGAGGTGTCACATACCTTGACAGCCTGCTCAGCAGATTTGCGAGAATGATCAACATGTTCAACTCTTCTGATATCATTGTACATTTTCATAGGAAAAGTGGCAACATCACCTACAGCGTACACATCAGGCACACTTGTTTTGAAGAACGCATCTGTCTGCAAAACGAAGCCAGGGCATAAGTATTGCAAATTCAATAAGTTTGAATGGAACATGACACAATGTGTTCTAATTCTGATAGAAACAAGAAACAGACAGCTTATAGCTCGACAAGAACACACAGCTTTGGTTCAATAAAAAAACTATGTTATTTCTGAGGGTCCATTAACTTCACAAGGTAGGGGGTAAGGTTGCGCACACACTACCCTCCACAAACCCCATTTGTGGGTCTACACTGGATATGTTATTGTTGTTGATTACTTCATGTTTTTGCAATGCCTAAAGCAGCACCAGTATTCCTGGAATCCATTGATCCATTTCCTTCGGTGTACCATCTCATTTGCATATATCTACTTTTGAAACTCGTTTAAAATTTTAACTGTTTAAATTTTTGTTGGGTAACATCATATTGAACTATTTAGCAGTTTAACTGTTTAAATGACAAAATTAAAAATTAAAAAAAAAACGCAAATCAGAACTTATTACAATGATGAGTACTGAAAAGTGAGCACACACCTTAATTCCTCCCTTATCCTCTTCAACTTGCCCTTTGAATAGAGTCGTGAGTGGTCTTGCTCCGACTCCTACGACTACTATGTCGGCTTCCAAAACTCTGCCATCTTTAAGTTTGACTGACTTAACCTGCAAATTGGAAACAAGAACATTGTGAGGTAATGCTCTAAAGCTCAACCAGATTTCTCAAAATGGTGCAGTCTAGATAAAGACCTCTCCATTTGGATGGGTATCAAATCCAACAGCCACTGTACCCTTGATGATATTGACTCCCTTATTTTGATAATAACCTTCATAGAATGCAGCTATGCTCTCTGTGAAAAGCCGAGGCACTGCAAAAAGGATTACAATAAGATTAGACTACAATCAAGGACTATATATTCTCCATAACTGACTACCATGAAACAGTTTAACATTTCATGCATGCAATGTGCGAAGTAAAAGCAATTTACTTACTGCACCACGGCTCTGGGT
The DNA here is from genome assembly GCA_000787875.1 of Solanum virginianum. Classification (NCBI taxonomy): domain Eukaryota; kingdom Viridiplantae; phylum Streptophyta; class Magnoliopsida; order Solanales; family Solanaceae; genus Solanum; species Solanum virginianum. The sequence goes on from DF359343.1 coordinate 67,671, forward strand.
AAACCATATTTACTTCAATGTTGTTCAGCCTCAGTACAGCACTAAGCTCAAGACCAATGTACCCTCCCCCAACAACTACAGCCTTCCCATTTTTCTTAGCTTTCAATGCTTCCACAAGCTGATCAGCATCATCGATTTCTCTCAAGTAGAAGATGTTCTTGGAATCAGCACCTTGTACACCAAAATCTGACAACTTCAAAACCTGAAGAGACACGAACAATAAATTAATGTAATGACCAATGACAAAAAGCAAAAATATACAATACAACCACATTTCCAAGAGACTCACAGTGGACCCAGTTGCAATAAGAAGTGTTTGATAATTAAAATGTTCTCCAGCTGCACTAATAAGAGTCTTTGAAGAAAGATCTGCTTTCACTATTTCAGTACTCAGGATCAATGATATGCCTGCAATACGAGACCATATGATTCATAAGAGATGTGTCTTCAACCAGCTATACCACCGTATGACAGAAGTCATGCATGACCATATGTATGCAAATAATGCTTAAACACAACGAATTATTACCTTTCTCTGCATACCACTCAGGAAGCAGTCTCTCTCCTCCACTTCCAACACACACATGAAACCCTGGGAGTCTAGCAGCTCCTGGTAGATAAATCATAAATGGAATCAAAGGTATTAGGAAAAGATTTTCTGATATCAGGTCAATTACAAGAGTTTTAATAGTCTGCAGCTTTTTTACATAGCAATTTATGGCAAACTATATGAGATGACATTCTGTACAATAAATCTGCTCAATTGTTTTTTTCTGTTTTTCATTTTTTTTCTTTGCTAGTAGGAGAAGCAATAACCATTCTACAAGAAAAATAGAATAAAATACTTTTTCAAATGTGTATAAGGAATTTAACTACAAAGAAAGATAATATGCGTTTTCTATAATACGACTTTTATTCAAGTCCATGCCCACACTATCACTTACGAAAATCACAATTAGCTATCCAAGGAAAAAGAAGACTTGCCTTCAGGAAAAAGGTATGCTTTGCTAAGTGCAGGTCGTTCATACGGAGCCACCTGAGGCAGTAAAATAAACATTTTTAGCAATCAGATCAAATCTAACACTATTTCCCTGAAAGGAAAGATTGTTAGATGTAAAATAGGAGAGGTGAACAGGAAAGAATGGACATAAGAGTAGATAAGTTGCAAAAAATCAACCAAAGAGAGAAAGAGAGGCATAGCCTAACACACTAGGGATAACAGAGGTGTGATCAGAACTCCTTTTGCAAAGAAGATACAAATTTACACGCAAATGGTAGAGTACGAGACACTTTACCTTTCCTAATTGACATGAATATTTCAAAGGGAATTTAACAGTCTTGTTTATTAACTAGGGAATCATGAATGAATGCTTACTGGGAATTTACGAGCATAAGCTGATGAAAAATTAGCTTATGTCATCAACTCTACAGAACTTAGAGATTCTTATAGATAGCTAATTGGAATACCAAGGTAAATCTAAAAGATCAATGATACATGATATTAGAAGAAAAAGAAAAAAATGTTCCCTTGTCCAAAGGACCAAAATGACGTCCACACGAGCAGCAATGCAACTATGATTTACAACTAAATTAATAAAAGCAAGAAAAGCAGTACAAATTACTTACCGCCTCTTTGGAAATAATAGCAAGTTCCCCAGGCTTAACACCCTGTTTTGCAAATTCTCTAGCAGCATACCCCTGCAAAGGCAACCAAAGTTAAATTCATTTACAACCACAATTCTAAAATCAGAATTCATAACAAGAAGAGTTGTTCCTACAAGAGTTCAGAAACAACACTGTAATCCTATTTTGGCAAGTTGCTAATAAACTTTTTTCTATATCCTGGGGCAAAAGGTAATCGTAGAATGTTTGTCAATACCAGCGAAACAAGAAACTTACAGTAAATGCAAAACAGAAATCTTCTATACAAAACAAACAAATAATTCCTGGGCAGAAGTGGCCTACATATTATCTCTAATAGAATCCTAATCATCAGTTATCCCAAATAAGAAGCTAACTGGTTAAACGCTTCATGAGGAATGACAATCAGGAAATTTATCTGCCAATTCTACTATTCTGATAAAAGATATAGAGCTCAATATATGACCAATCAAAGATATCTACACTTTCTAAGCCAAAGGACAAAATAGAGGAGATTATATACTTTTAACTAGGTCAAAAGACATTTAATTTTGTGTCAACTGGTTATAACCATCCAAAGTAAATAGAAATAAGTATGCCAAGATCTCTAGCTCCCAGTACCTCAACAAAACAACCAGTAAGTTCTACATTTTCAAATCACGTCATACTTAGATCCTCCTACTCCATTTCAGAGCCACTCATTTCAACAATAAGCCAAAACAATGATGGAGATAAGCTTACCAACAACAACACTCTAGCTACCACTCTCCAGAACGTAAAAATTGACATAAAAAATAAAGTAACACAAACACATACACACACACACGTCGACACACAACGCATATATATCCGTGTCTATATACATATTATCACTTCATGTTCAAAACATCTAACTCCAACTCAAAGCAGATCAAGGATCCCACGGCAGATTAAAACATTGAAAATGATATCTCATTTTCAATCTCCACAGGGCCGTCTCAACAAATTTAGAGACCTAAAGTCAAACTTCATGGAGAGGCTTTTTTCTTTAGTTGGCATATATGAATTGAAAAACTACAATGTAAACAGTACAATCCTACGAGGGAGGTCTAGAGGGTCTATAATATACACGGATCTTATGAAATAAAAATGTAAACAATGCAAATTTTCTACGAAAATTATAATACTAAAAATTGACTTAAAAATTTTAAAAGTTTATCTAATGAGTTCAAAATAATCTTTTGTTTTGAATTTGATAAGTTGATATAATGATTTAAAATAGTATTGATTTGTTGCATTGTCTGACACTTAAAGAAGACACCAACTTATTTAATCCTTTTATAATGACACAACAATAGATTTTGCATAATACAAAAGATTTAATCATTACTTTGAAATCTTCAATAATGAGAGAATAAAAAAGATAAATATAGACTAAATTGCTCGAACTCTTCACTTTTGGTGCCGCACCCCTATCGACACGACATGGGTGTGGGTGAGAGATCCGTGTCCGATTTGGTCAATCAGTTTCGGTTACTTTGACCAAAATCGACAGGGAAAGTTTTGACGGTTTTAACGATTTTGTAATGAATACAAAAGCTAAGGTGAAGTTCAAAAAAAATAAAATACCTTTTATATAGAAATTTCTATGTCATACATTTTTCTTTAATCTGCTTCCAGGATTTTCTTCAAGTTCTCCACATAATATCTCATAATTTAGGTATTATCACTCTATTTTTAGATATTTTGATTATTTTTAAGCAAATCTACGCACCCGTATCAATACATGGATACACATCCCCGAGTCTTAAAAGTTAGATCACGAAGGATCCGACCTCTCGATCCACACCCATCAAGTTTAAGTGTCTCTTGTGCACGTTCAAAATTGGAGGGCATAGATGCCAGCTAAGCTCAAGTTGGATGACATGTTTATATATTATGCCAAAACATTAACGTGGGTTCATGACAACAAAATAAGTAGTTACGGATGCTACATTTAACTAATTATTATTTCATTTCTTCATTATTACTACAACCCATCCATTAAACAAGGTAAAAAGTTATTGAATTTTCTATTCAAAAAATTCTTTTCAAATATATATAAAAATAACATCTCTAGTGAAAAAAAAATGGGGCTCCCAATTCTTTTAGGACCTCAAGCATTGCTTTATTAGCCTTATGGTCGATACCGCCCTAAATCTCCACACTCTAACAGTTGATTATCAAAATAATAAGGAAAACTAAAAACATATCTATTTATGTTTATGCAGCTCAACGATTTCTCAGATATCAGAAAAAAAAATTATATATCGATATACGTATCACTGTGCAGAAACCAAAACGTCATTTCACAGTCCTAAACCTTCAGATCTACGGTAAACTATACACCACATCAAAAAACTCACATCATCACAAAATAATCCACAAAACTAGAATCCAAATTCCGAACTCAAAATCAAATATGTAAATTCAAAAATCAAAGCAAAAAATTAAAATAAAAAAACTCAAAAAATAAAAGCTAAATTTTACGATCGATCGAGGAGATACTCACAGCAGAAACACCGCCACCGACGATCACATACTTGAATGATTTCTCCGCCATTGATGAAATTTTCAAAAATATTTAGAGGTTTTTGTGAAAAAAAAATGGAGTTTGTTGAAGGAAAATGATGAATATGGACTGATATATATATATAGTGGATACAGTTTACAATAAGCTTGGGGCTGATGGTAATTTCTGATTGGCTAAAAATAGGAAAAAGATAATTTACACGTGGCAATTTTTCTACCGTTGGATTTACTGACTCTGACGTCGCCACGAAGATCAAGTCAAATTTGGAAATGTGGTTTAATTTTTTTTACTATTTTAACACATTAATTAGTTAAGGAATTTTTAATATAATACTATTAATGAGCATAATAAGAAATAAAGTGAATACTCCTATTTTTTAGTACAATATGATAATCTTTAATGAATTTAACTGTAAAGTTGGCTCTAATCCATCTCTTAATGCTCAAATATTTAATTATAATTGTCCAAATTTCATGAATAATTTATCCAAAAGTTTTCTTATAATAATAAAATATTTAGTATAACTTTATAAATGAAACATGAAATAAAAAAGAGTAAATAGAATTGAAAGATTTAGTTGAAATTGTTATGTTCATTACTAAACTTGAGGTTGAATCGATCATCAGAAGAAGAATTAAACTAAAAATTAGGAATGCTGGAAAATCAAACTTCCAGTTTTCGTATAATCGAGAATGAAGTTTCTAAAAATTAGGAATGCTGGAAAATCAAACTTCCAGTTTTCGTATAATCAAGAATGAAGTTTTCATTTTGTATATATCAAATCATGAATTAATAACTAATTCCAATTTCTAAAAAAAAAATATATATGCATTCATCTTTATAGGTAGAAAATTGTTTTCAATAGCCTATTAAAAAGTATTCTTTTGGAAATTAATAAAGTAAACAAGTGGGAATATTTATTTATTTATTGGTATTGAAGTGAGAATTTAATTTATGAGAAAGTGCTCTATTTCTTTTATTTTTATTTTTTGGTTAATGACTTTATGGGATTTATTTTCAATTCAAAGAGGTTTCACACATGTCTTTTAATTGCTAATATTATTTTTGAAAAGCCACATTCATTGACGTCATGGCTGAGACAAAAATATTTTTTTTCCTATTAATTTTGGGAAAGAATGTGTGAAAGGCATCTTGGTCAAGTATCAAATGATAAAAAATTAAAACCAATGTAATAAATTAGACTATTTTCATTTAAGAAACCTAAAATCTACTTTTGCAAAAATAATAATAATAATATACAAAATATTGGATTTTTGAGACTAAGTTCTGCGTATATTATACCCTCTCTAGATCTCACTCGTGGAGTTCTCCTAAATATATTGTTGTTGTAATATACAAAATATTGGGTTTTTGAGACTAAGGTCTGCGTATATTATACCCTCTCTAGATCTCACTCGTGGAGTTCTCCTAAATATATTGTTGTTGTAATATACAAAATATTGGGTTTTTGAGACTAAGGTCTGCGTATATTATACCCTCTCTAGATCTCACTCGTGGAGTTCTCCTAAATATATTGTTGTTGTAATATACAAAATATTGGGTTTTTGAGACTAAGGTCTGCGTATATTATACCCTCCCTAGATTCCACTCGTGAAGTTCTCCTAAATATATTGTTGTTGTAATATACAAAATATTAAGTTTTTGAGACTAAAATTTGCGTATATTATACCCTTCCTAGATCCCACTTGTGGAGTTCTCCTAAATATATTGTCGTTGTAATATACAAAATAATTATGGAGGTGTGAAAGGTATAAGTGATAAGGTGCCAACTAACAGATCCTTCTTGAATGACTGACATAATAAGAACTAGAAAGGTCAAATCAAAAGTTTGACCAGGAATTTTTAAGAAGAATATGAATTTTTTATTTATTATGATATAAGTATAAAGATAATTCAATCAAAAGCAAAATAAAATAATTCTACATTTAATTTCAGAATTATGTTACTTATTCCGCTAACTAAATGATCCATGTAAGTATAAACTTATTTATGGTCGATCTTTATATTAAATAATAAATATATAACATGTATTTATATAAAGATTTTTAATACTTAATCATAATTAATTATTATACATTTTTATCACATTAAATGATTATAGTAAGTTTACATGATTCAGTATAAAATTTCAATTAAGGTAAGTATTTATCATAGAGGAAGTCGTGTTATATCATGCTCGCAAGGTCATCATATGGAAAGAACTTTTTCATATACGTGTTTATATCAAATCAATAAATACAAACGTATATCTTACATATAAAGTTTATAACACTTACGGACAATGGTTTGAGTAATATGTTATTTCACTTTAATTCGTTGATTCTTAAAGGTTGATAATTCAGTCAGTGTAACATTTGGTGTGGATAAGTATTTTGATTTCTCATTCGGTGTCGGATACTCGTATTAGAGTCCAACTATTCTGAATTCTAGCTACGTAGGGCCCTTTTCAGGAGGAGCGTTCTCTGCTAAGAATTTTTGTCATATCCAAGACTCGAACCTGAGACTGAACAAGTAAATCCATCTAAATTAAACTCGTCAAATAGTTTCAAATGTCAGGCAGATTTGGGCTGCTATTTTGGCCCAAAGAGAGGTTGGGCTTGACCTTAGCCCAAACTACCTACTTTCCTTTAATAAATGGAACTCTTACAAAACTAACCAGAGTCTCACATTCAATCTCTGGATACGGAATCGTTTTTATGAAAAATAATTTATCTCCTAATGCAAAACCTTTCAATGTTAATTCAAATTTAATCAAACCTCAATACAGATATCTAATCTCCTCCCTATGGAGAATTGAAAATCCAAAAAGAGAGAGAGAGAAGTTATGTTGCTCAATTTGGTGAAGGACCTCCAATATCTTGTGGTAAGCTTATTTAATTGTTATTTGTCACCAAATATATACCAAGTAAAATTATAAATTCACTAAAGCAAAGTAAAATAAAAAATAAACCTTCAAAGTACTTGGATACACACAATACTAAAAAAGATTACTTATTTAACATTAAATTAATAACAAGTGACAAGTGCTCAAAATCAGTCCATAAAAAATAATTTGCCTCAATTTGCTTTAAATCTGAGCAGGATAATAATTTGTTCATTTATTAATAATATATTTTAATTCCTTCCAATTTAGCTTATCCAAAAGTTGATTGATTTATGCTAAATATGTAAGTCAAATTGATACATGAAATTTTTTATTAAAATATTCTTTACACAAAAAAAAAATATTTTTTGTCATATACATATATATAACCACAATACCAAGAAATAAATTTTATCGTGCAATAAAATAAATTATGAAAGTAAGTTAAAGTTTCGTAAGTATGACTTATTATTTTGCTCGTTCTAACTCAATCTAGTTCAGCTTAAGTGTTTTATCTGCTCATTTATTATCTTAAACTATTTTAACTGACTTAAACTCAAAACAGTTTTTTTTATGAATTTTGTATTTATTTATTTATTTTTGAGAGAGGGGACCAATGGGTGTGGGGGTGGGGAGTTCACAACACAAAAAATCAACTATCCTTTTCCCAAAAGAAAAATTCCCAAGAAAGTGATAGTTATTCTACTTTTTGACAAATGACAAATCAAGGACCACAACTATCACTTTTTCTTTTTTAACCCCAAAAGTTTGCTCCAAGTCTAGGAACCACCTTCTCTACTTTTTCTTTAAACTTTTTAGGAACTAAACTAGGTCAACTTCTAATATTCTCTAGTAGATTAACTATAAATCAAGTTCAAAAGGCAAAAAAATATCCTTGTAAATATTGGTTTATGCTTAGAAGTTATATTTGAATAATATAATATGTGAATTGGCATGTGGAAAGACATATGCATAAAATATTTTGCATTCACATAGGATTTGAAAAGGATCGTACTTCAAGAGGTATGATGTAGACAGTCTACCCTAATTCAAGCATTTGTGACTAATTATATTTTACAACTCGAACTAGTGATCAATAAATCACACAAAAAAGAAATAACGTTATCAGTATTTTGAAGCATATGAAAGATCATAATATTAAAACAAGCTTTGACCAAAAAAAATGTATTTTTTGTTATAAGAACTATAATACTAATAATTGGATAAGCATCAAGGGGTAATGTTTTATGTTAAATGAGACTGATGTTTTGAAGGAGTTTGGTTGACTTTAATAAGTGCCTTTGGTTATAATTTCCTTTTTATTTTATTTCCTAATTTTTGTAAATTGATTAAACTTTTGTTTAATTTATTTTATCACTATTAATTAATACTTTTTCTTCTACCTAACTCATTTGAATTTGACTAATTCTAATTTGCATCATTCAAAGATAATTTTATTATACTCAAAATTTAAATTCAAAAATTTTAATTAAAGATGAATAAATACTTATCATTTTATTTGATTTTTGATAACTCTTATTCAATTTTACAAAAATAAAAACCTCTTAACAAAGTTGAAACCAAAGATTATTTTGACTTTATATTTTTTATACTTTTGTCTGATAGTGGGGCAAACTTCTTTTAGCATTTATATGTCATTTTTATATTTGAAAAAAAAAAAAACAAAAAGTACTTTCTCATTGGTCACAATCATTTGTTGCTAATGTCTTTAAGAGTTTTGTTATTTCTTTTCACATCACTATTTTGCGGGTCACGTCAAAATTATTTTAAATATATTTAAATTTATATTTAAATAATCATATTTTTTGAGACGAGAATATTTATTTCTTGAATTTAAAAGCAAGTTCTTTGATTAATGATATATATGATAAATACTTTAGCCTTAAATTTCAAAAATCAAGAATAAAAATATAGTAGTAAGATTTATATTAGTAACTTTTCATCCTTCAATGTTAATAAATAGTAAGAGTTTTCTTTTTTAACTTACATTTTACTTTTCTCTTATTATTAGAAGAAACTAATTTGAAATTGAGAAATCCTCAATTATTGGAATTGGACATGGTACATTTGATATAAAGGGCCACATACCTCTTGATTCTTAACAAAGCCACCAACTATGACTACTACTTATTTCTAACCTATCTAGATTTTTCATTTCAGATTCATCCGATGATATCTGATATTTATTTTAAAATTCGATAATTAAAATTTTTATAAAAAAATATTACTTCAAAAGTAAAGAACTCCATAATAAAATAATTCTCCTATACACATGAATCTATTATTTGATAATTGGTTGGAACTTGAAATAAGTAGATTGAAGTGTGATCATTAGTAATTTATTTATTTTAAAATATTGAAAAAAATAAAAGAATATATGTATTCACTTTTTAAGCATTCGAAATTTAATATTTATTAATCAAATTGATTCAACATTACATCGCATAAGGTGATGATGAAGTAAAAATAGACTTTTTATGAAGAATTTTTTTGATATTTTTATAACTTGACTTCGAGACTTTTGATTATATTAAACTTTTTTTAAAAATAAAGTGTGAATGCATACTTCATAATTGATTAAATTGTAAGATGATAAATGCATTGATACCTTAGTCTATTTTTATTACTTTCTTTTTTTGGGTTAATCATGTTAGCCATTTGGTAGGCTCCCCTCTATGGATATAATATAAGAAAGATATACACTATTATATAATTTATGATGAAATTGAAAGCAAGTAGAGTAAGAAATAAG
>DF359342.1:7600-18020 GCA_000787875.1 Solanum virginianum
TATCTCATTCGTATCTTGCATAAAATATTTCCTTGTGATCTTGTTGAGTTGGATATGGTCAACTTTGATGTCATTCTTTGGATGGATTGGTTGTACGCATAATAAGCCTCTGTTGATTGTAGAACCCGTAGGGTCAAATTCCAATTCCCAAATGAACCCGTCCTTGAATGGGAAAGTTAAGATATGGTGGTCAAGAGTATATTCATCTGATGCATTAAAGCCTATAAGTTGATCTCTAATGGGTGTTTGTATCATCTTGTGAGGGTTAAAGATGTGGAGTCCGTAGGTTTATCTAATGTATTAAAGCCCAAAAGTTGATCTCTAAGGGATGTCCCTATCATCTTGTGAGGGTTAGGGATGTTGAGTCTAAAGTCCTTCCTATAGAGTCAATTCTGGTGGTTAATGAATTCCTTGATGTCTTCCCAAATCACCTCTATGAATCTAAGATCTATTCTGAGATTTGATAGAGTCAATTCTGGTGGTTAATGAATTCCTTGATGTCTTCCCAAATCACCTTCCCGGTGTTCCTCTCGAAAGGTAAATAGAGTTTGGTATAAACCTCATCCCCGATACTCAACCCATTTCTATTTCCCCTTACCGTATGGCCCTGGCAGAGTTAAAGGAGTTGAAGGAGCAATTGAGGGACTTGTTGGAGAAGGGTTTTATTAGGCCTAGCCAATCATCTTAGGGTGCACCGCTGTTGTTTGTGAAGAAGAATGATGGTTCTCTTAGAATGTATATTGACTACCAGCAACTTAATAGGGTCACCATAAAGAATAAGTACCCTCTTCCAAGGATTGATGATTTGTTTGACCAACTTCAAGGGGCTAATCACTTCTCTAAAATTGATCTTCGATCCGGGTATCATCAAGTGAAGGTGAGGGAGTGTGACATTCCCAAGATGACCAGCAAGAGGTGTACCAACAACCTTAGTACTCTTCATGTTAAAACGCTCTAGTACACGTTCAATGTACTTCTTTTGTGACAAATAAATATTCCTTTCATCTCTGAGATGAGTAATCCTCATGCCAAAAATTTGTTTGGCATGACCCAAGTCTTTTATAAAAAAAAAGACTTACACAACTCCTTCTTTAGCTCGTTAATTTTGGAAGTATTCTTTCCCACAATCAACATATCATCCACATACAGCAATAGGATGATAAAATCATCATCAGAAATTTTTTATACAAAAACACAATGATCTGAGGAAGTCTTCTTGTAGCCTTGCTCCCCCATAACAGATTCAAACTTCTTGTACCACTGTTCAGGAGCTTGCTTTAGTCCATAAAGACTCTTTTTGAGTTTGCATACAAAATTTTCTTTATCCTTTACTTTGAAGCCCTCAAGTTGTTCCATATAAATCTCCTCTTCTAAGTCATCGTGAAGAAAAGTTGTCTTCATATCCATCTGCTCAATCTCCAAATTTAGACTAGTAGCCAGACTAAGAACTGTACGAATAGAGGACATTTTCACAATAGGTAAAAATATTTCATCAAAGTCAATACCATTTCTTTGACCGAATCCCTTAACAACCAATCTAGCTTCGTATTTGAGCTTCTAGGTGTGTTCTTCAATTTTAACATTGAACACCCACTTATTCTTCAAAGTTTCCATGCCCTTAGGCAATTTCACCAACTCATAAGTATGGTTCTTATGCAAGGATTTCATCTCATCTTGCATGGCCTCTATCTATTTATCCCTGCGTTCATCTTCCACAGTCTCCTTATAACATTCAGGTTCTCCCCCGTCAGTGAGTAGCATATACTCATTTGATGGATAACGAGAAGAGGAAACATGTTGCCTTGTGGACCTCCTAAGAGAAATATTTGATTCGTCCACAGCTTCATAAGCTGGAGGATCATTAATAACACCATCATTGTTATTATCAATATAAATATGTTGATCCTGAACAGGATCCTGGGCATCGTCACGATCATCGAGCCCATCAACATCATGCACACTTGCATAAGGAACTTGATCAAGATGAACTACGCCATCAGAACTGGATGATTCCAGCTTCTCCGCTTTCTTGATGTCTTCAATTGTTTGATTCTCTATGAAGACGATATCACGGCTTCTAACAAGCTTCTTTTCAATTAGATCATATAGCCTATAACCAAATTCATCAAGGCCATATCCAACGAAGATACACTGTCTTGGCTTGGCATCTAACTTTGACCTCTCATTTTTTGGCACATGTGCTTTGCAACCAAACACCCTTAAATGGTCATAGGAAACCTTTTTCCTATACCAGATTTTGTTTAGAACAACACCTTGAAAAGTCACAGTAGGAGATAGATTAATCACATGTGCAGCAGTCAATAATGCCTCCCCCCAAAAGGAGTTTGGCAACTTTGCTTCAGAAAGCAAACATCTAACTCTTTCCATCAAGGTCCTGTTCATTCTCTCTGCCAGACCATTAAGCTGAGGAATCTTAGGAGGAGTCTTCTAATGTCTAATACCTTGATACTTGCAATATTTGTCAAATGGTCCAAAATATTCATCACTTTATCGGTACGAATACACTTTAGTTTCTTTCCAGTTTCTTTTCAACTGAAGCCTGAAACTGCTTAAAGACACCTAACACTTGGTCTTTAGTCTTCAAGACATAGACCCAAAGTTTTCTCGAGCAATCATCAATGAAAGTGACAATGTAGAGGGCACCAACTAGAGTCTTTGTCTTTATTGGACCACATAAATCAGAGTGTACCAGCTTAAGCAACTCTGTCTTCCTTGGGGGAGGGTTAGACTTGAAGGAAACTCTATTTTGCTTTCCAGCCAGGCACTGCTCACACTTTTCTAGTTTAGCACCTTTTTAATCTGACAATAATTTATTCTTGGCTAGAACATTGAGTCCTTTCTCACTGATGTTACTAAGTCTGTTATGCCATAATGTTAAAGAATTATCTTCCTTAATTGCATTCACCATACCGGCACAAGTAGAAGCCGTAGTCCAATATAGAACAGGATGTTTTTCGCCACGAGCCACAACCAAGGAACCCTTAATGAGTTTCCATTTTCCTCCACCGTTGGTACTGACATATCCTTCATCATCTAATACCCCAACAGAAACGAGATCCAGACGAACATCAAGTGCATACTTCACATTGTTCAGAACTAGTTTAATTCCAACACTAGTTTCTAAACAGACTGTACCAATACCAACCACCTTAGACACAATCTCATTACCCATACTCAAGGTTCCAAAGTCACCTGAAGTATAGACAGAGAAAATGTACCAATCCTGAACGTCACATGGCCAGACACACTCTTATTACCCATACTCAAGGTTCCAAAGTCACCTGAAGTATAGGCAGAGAAAAAATCTTTCCTGAATGTCACATGAGATGCGGCACCAGTGTCCACAACCCAACTTAACTCATCACAAGAAATATTTATCAGATCAGCATCAAGAACAGTAAAAAGATCTTCGATGGCAATGGTGGCAAGACAATATTCATTGCCATCTTCTTTATTTTCTTCTTTTTCTCTATTCTCCCTTTTCAATTTCCAGCAGAACTTCTTTGTATGCCCTTTCATACCACAATGATAGAACTCAACATTTTTAAGTTTACCTCTAGATTTGCTCCTGCTATGTTCTCTATTCAAAGAACCACAATTTTTGTTTCTCCCCCTAGAACCTGCCACTAGGACATCTGAAGAAGAAGAACCTTGAGATTTTCTTCTCATCTCTTCATTCAACACACTGCTCTTGGCAAAATCCATAGAGATCACACCATCCAGAGCAAAATTTGACAATGACATTCTAAATATTTCCCAAGAATCTAGCAGGGAACCAAGTAGAAGCAAGCCTTGAATTTCTTCATCAAATTTAATGCCCATAGCAGACAACTGGTCCATGATTCCTTGAAAATTATTCAAGTGATCTATCATCAGAGAACAATCAATATATTTTAAACTCAACATCTGCTTTATCAAGAACATTTTATTGTTCCCAGTCTTCTGAGCATACAAACTTTCAAGATGCTCCCATAAGGTACGAGCATGTGTTTCCCCAGAAATATGGTTCAACACATTATCATCAACCCACTATCTAATAAATCCACAGACCTGTCTATGCAACAGATTCCACTCTTCATCCGTTTTATTTTCAAGCTTTTTAGTGGCAAAGACTGGTTAATAAAAATTTTTAACATAAAGCAAATATTTTATTTCCCCCTTCCAAATGGCATAATTAGTGACATTTAAAGTAACCATTCTACTAGTGTTGGCTTCCATTATTTTTTCCAAAAAATTACTTTTTTAAACCGAAGTAATTCTTTTCTGATGTGGAGTGACCATTCTACTAGTGTTGACTTCCATTATTTTCCCCAAAAAACTATTAACCGAAGTAATTCTTTTCTGATGTGGAAGTTCAGACTGTGCTGTAACCACAGAGCATAGTCAGACAGAACATTGACTCTGATACCAGTTTGTTAGAGAAAATACGGACTAACACAAAATAAATATGACACAATAATATGAAAAATGAAAAAATAATGACACCAAATATTTTTATGTGGAAACCCTTTTAAATAAGGGAAAACCACGGGTCAAAAGGAGCAACTGATATCACTATAGTAAGAAATTTTATACCGTGTAGGTATGAGTACAATACTCAAAAAACTTCTACACATGCAAAAGAACTCTTTTGATTTTTTCACCTTACCCAAAAATATCACTCACACTCCATTTTTCTCCACAGATAATTTTTATTAAATAGTTTATGGTATACCTCACAAAAAATACTCAATGTATTTTTCTTAACTCTCTATATTTGTTGGTGTATTTAACAAGAGAGCTGAGGCTCTCTTTTTATAGGAATTTGTTGATGGCCACCTTTTTCTCTTGGCCAATCAGAGAAAAAAGGTGGTGGAGAAACATTGCAATTTGCATTCGCAAATTGCAGCTCCCTTTCTTGATCAATTTGTAGGCAAATACAATTTGTCTTCTTCTTTTAATATTTAGATGGGTGTGGACACTATTAGGAACTAGTTCCCTAGTTCCATTTTGAATAAGTGCATTATACTCCTCAGACATGGCGCAATGCCAATGAACATCCTTAATAGCCTGTGAATGGCAAGAGGTTTGACTATTCCTATTGGAGTTATAGCAGACATCAGAATGGTTTCTTTGGCTTCAATGAACCTATTTGTGTTTGTGTGACCATTTTATGCTAAGGAGGGGCTGCTGGACAAATCACACCAGTGGCTGAAGTGTTCCGAAAATCAACAGAGTGGCTCTTATTAGAAGAAGAAGGATTTGTTGCAACTATACTTGAGGAAACCAAGTCTACACCATGTGAAGCTCCATCTTGTGAAGGTGAATCAGTAGCAGGTGTGTCTCCAGGCATAGGATCAATAGACAGTGAGGATATGTGATTTGTCAACGGTTCCACGGATGGAGAGGGTGAAAGTTGATGTGATATGTGTGTCGGTACTGGAGAGTGTAGCATAGGTGGTGGAATGCTGGACGGAGAGATAGAAGCCTGGAACAGCAATGTAATGTTGAGAGGGTCTGAGTTAGCATTGGTTATAGAAGGCGGCACCACAACATCCTGTGAAACAAAAGGAAAAACATTTTCATCAAAGATGACATGATGAGAAACAAAGAATTTTGAGGAAACATGATCAAAACATTTATATCCTTTATGTAACTTACTATAGCCCAAAAACACACATGGTTTAGATCGAGGAGATAACTTATCCTTGGTATAAGGACGAAGCCATGGAAAACAAAGGCAACCAAAAACACTCAATAAGGAGTAATCTGGATCATTTTTTAATAGTACATGAAATGGGGTTTTATGGTTTAAGTGTGGGGTTGGTAAACGATTTATGGTATATACAGCTGTATCAAATGCATTCGTCCAAAATTTATGCGAGATATTGGCATGCTGTAGCAAGGCTCTACCAGTTTCAACAATATGCCTATGTTTTCTTTCGGCACAACCATTTTGTTCAGGGGTATGTGGACAAGAGGAACGTTGCACAATTCCATTATCTCTCAAGTAATTTGTCAATGCTTGATATTCACCTCCCCAATCTGCTTGAATGCTTTTAATAGGACGACCAAAATACTTTGCAACAATGGTGCGAAATTGCATAAATATTGAAAGGACTTTAGATTTAAAACGAAGGAAATAAATCCATGTATATTTGCTAAAGTGATCAAAGAAAATCACATAATATCAATACCCTTCATTTGAGACGATTGGAGCAGGACCCCAAACAACTGAACAAACAAAATCTAAAGGCCCAGAGACTTGAAAACTAGACGCACTAAAAGGAACTTTATGACTCTTACTAACAGCACATGTAGAACATAAAGTAGAGGATTTAGAGGAAGGGATAATGACGTTAGACGATAATGCTTGACGGACAGTGGAAAACGACGTATGAGCGAAACGAGCATGCTAAACCCCAGGGATGCAGCATAAGATGCAGGTGCAGATAGCTTCAATGACTTTGACATGGGAAGAGAATACAGTCCTTCTTCACTCTGGCCTATGTGCAGTATGTTCCTTGTCGCCAAGTCCTTAATAAAAAAATGGTGAGGAAAGAATTCAATTGAAACTTGGTTAGACTTAGCAAAAGAATTAATAGATAATAAGTTTTGTGCAGCAATTGGAACATGTAGGATGTCATCAAGATTGAATTTTTTTCTAGATATAACAGCTGAACTCTTACCAATATGAGAAAACAGGAATTTTAGAGTCGTTACCTATAGTGACTTCCTCAGGACCTTGGTATTCAGAATGAATACCCAAGTTATTAAGATCAGTTGTAAGGTGGTGCGTGGTGCCACTATCCATTAACCAATTTTGTGGAGATGGAGTGCATGCTAAATTGGAAACAGGCTGTCCAGAAACTTTAGTGTCGTTGTTACTTCTAGGAGATGGACACACACACACTATATGACCTTTACCTTCACAGTTATGGCAAATAATTGCAGACATATCTGAAGCTTGAGATGTAGTAGAATTGGTATGAGTAGAGTTATGAAACCCACGATTTTGAGATGGTTGAAATCCTTGATTTGAGGAGCGCCCACGACCTCGGCCTTTACCACGTCCACGAGTGGTAGAAAAGGAGCTTTGAGTATACTATGCAGTAGGTGCAATGACCGTAAGGGCTTCATCCCTTTTAAATTGTCGTTCTTCATTCAACAACAATCCGTACAATGCACCGAAAGTAATTTCCTCTTGATGTGATTCAAGTGACCTGGCAAAAGGGCGATAGGAAGATCCTAGTCCCGCAAGAACAAATTCTACAAGATCATCATTAGAAACTGGATGTTGCAGTGCAGCCAACTTATCCGCTATTCCTTTAGCCTTTTGTACATACGACTCAATACTGACATTGTCATGTCGCAGAGTGCGTAACTGCGATTTGAGTTCCCGAATGTATGGCCTTGATCCTGAAGCATATGCAGCAACAAGTTTGTCCCACGCTGCTCGAGCAGTCGCTGCTCCAACCAACCGCAGCAGGATACTTTCTGAAACAGAAGCAACAATCCAACTTAAAACAAGTTGATCTTCGCGCAACCAAACTGGGTACGCTGGATTCGGTTTGGAACTGTTATCGTCCAGAAATTGTGCTGGCATCTGTGCAGTACCATCAATATGATGATTCGAGCCACATGCATATATCATAGGCATAAACTGTGTCTTCCACAATAAAAAGTTTAAAGATGTAAGTTTCACAGGCAATTGATGGGCGAGGTTTGGGGAAGACGAGGCTATTAGGGAAGAGCTACTCAATTGATGTGGGAGGTTTGGAGAAGATGAGGGCGTCATGGAAGAACTGCTGGTTGTTTCCATTAAAAATCAGTGGATTTCACGTCATTCTTAACGTGAAGGAAGATTTTGGGATGGTTTAACCTCTAATGGCTCTTGATACCATGTGAAAGATGCTTCGCAATCACACTTAATTTATTACGTGAATACATTAATATATACATGAGTTTCTTGGAGAGTAGGACTTCAAATAGGATTCCAAGTTGCCACTGTTAAGGACTCCTAGTCTTACACAATTACACGACTCCTAATCAGTAAATATATACAAATAGAACTCCTACGTGCCATTATCCTTACAATATATTGTACTAATAGTTCTGCTGCAATATCTGCCAAGACTCTATCTGATTTTCCTATTGAGTTCTCAAATTATTAAAGCTGCAGGGGTTGTCACAAAAACAGCTTGGGCAGGGGCTGCTTACAATTTGCTACTCTACATGTTAGCAAGCCATGTAAGTTTAGTCATGTCTTTATATTTAGGTACTTGCAATTTGTATCAATAGAAACATGTTTAGTCTTTTGTTACTCTTGGATAGTGAATCAGGGTGCTTTTATTGTAGGTCCTTGGTGCTTCCTGGTATTTATTGTCAATCGAAAGGTATGCTACATGCTGGAAAATAGCTTGTGAAAATGAGCTTAGTCCTTTACAATGCTCCAGCCATTTTCTTGACTGTGGTACTATAGACCATGCTGACAGGATAACATGGGTAAACAGCACCCAAGTTTTCAGCAACTGCTATCCTTCTAATTCGACCATTTTCGACTTTGGAATATTTGCAAATGCAGTTACAAACAATGTTGTCTCCTCTAAGTTCCTTGAGAAGTACTGCTTATGTAAGGCTTACAAAATTTAAGGTATGGTTTCCAATAGCATCATTTACTCCAATGCTACTATTATTCCAATTTCTTTAATATCAACCGCATTCTTAGATATCTCAAAGGCCCAAAATGGTGTTTATAGGGTCTGTAAGGTGTTAACTGAAGCCATATCCAAATAATAACGATCTCAGCATTTAAATATTAAATAGCCATGTGATAACTCTTCTTAAGTATATCTTTGGAAGTTACAATTATCTGCAAATTAAGCTATTTGCTACAGCATCGCGAATAAGTGATATTAAACACTTTGTTTTCTGTTCTTTCTGCAGTTCTTACGGCTGAATTGCAAGACACCAACTCACTTATACAAACATAATCGACGCAACAACGATCCACACTACTCTTCAAATGGAGATTCAAATTAATGAACTTACAGCTTGTACAAATTATTATTTTCATAAATTAAAACGTTACTGTTTTACTACATCGTTAATCTAACTTACAATGACACACGTGCAACATACGTGCCCCGGACTAGTTAACTTAAAATGTGGATGCTAAATAGGTTTTTGCATCATTCTACTTTATTCTTGATTTATATTTATTATTTTAATAGAATTAACTTTTTATTTATATGTATTGAAATTTAATCCATGTTATGTAGACTACATTTACATAGATCTTTCTATCATTAATTTATTATGTTGATCTGAATTGTCGTGCGAAGCGCGAACACGTTAACTAGTGAATAGTATTTCCATCATGTATAATTTCACCATCCCAATAAATTGAAACTTTAACTTTTGATTCAGAAGACATTATTTGTGATAGAAAAAAGAACAGAGGATTATAGTTGTGAATATGCCATGTTTGAGTATTTTCAAAATAGAGGTCGGGGATAAAACAACACAAAAATGTAAACGTAATAATTTTTCACCTTTTTATGATGCGTCCAATCAATATAATTGTATGAGAAAGGCTGCAAAAACTGCAAAGTGTAAAAAAAATTTAACTTTACAAAGTATAAAAATTACTTACATTTTATGATGCATTAAATCAATATTAAGAAAGGCTGCAAAAACTGTAAAGTATACAAAGTGTAAAACAAAATTACACTTCATAAAGTGTAAGAATTTTTCACATTTTATAAAGTGTAAAAAAATTTTACACTTAATAAGGTGTAAAAAAAAAAACACTTTAGAGCTGACCGCTAACAGTCCGTTATAAAAATTTTGGGAAAGTGCAAAAAAATTTTATACTAAGCTTATTTTGGTTCTCTTTTTAAATTCATGCCCTATTTGTGTCACTCTAGTTTATTTGTGGCTCAAATTGGTTCTGAGTTCGTACAACAATACTTACTTTCATTCCCCAAGATGTTGTTTTTGGGTAATCATAATCCCAACAGCTGAAGTAATTGGAAATTTGAAAGGATTGTTTGAAGTGAAGCAAAGCAAAAACTCTGGACTGGGAGAGCAAAGATGATGCTTAAAGGAAGAACAAAAGCATGGACTTATTACAAACATAAAACACATAAATGAATGAAAAAGAGATATCTTACCCCCCCTTTTTTTTTTGTATTCACCAAATAACAGTTGAAATCACTAATATGAAGTCCTTTTGGCATGAAACTCAAGATAAAGGATTTGGGGAAGCTGCACCATTTCCTAGGCTTAGAAGTTCTGCATAAATAGGATGGAATCCTTATCTCTCAAAGAAAGTTTGTCCTTAACTTACTCAAGGAATATAATTGTAGTCAGTTCACATCTTTTTCTTCCCCTCTTGATCCCTAGGTCAAACTCAGAG